>CM033726.1:771830-996973 GCA_019671005.1 Hibiscus mutabilis | reverse complement strand
TTGATGGAGGTTTTAGAGTTGCAATTGTTAAAGGTGCGAAATAGTCAAGGTTGCCATCATATGGTCGAGGCACGAGAATCTATAATCCAGATAGAGGATTTGAAGTGGCCAAACAGAAATTCTACCTTCACTAGCCGATAAGGCAGTTGTGGAAGATTTAGAGGTGAGATGGCCAAAAACTGCTCAAGAAGGTAATTGTTCCCATTTAGTTTGTAGGATGTGATTGGGGAAAGAGAGGCATCCGAGATCCAAATTGGATGCACGAGAGTTATTTTGTGAACTAATTTATGATGTGGTGGTTTCAAAAAGGCCATGGAAATTAAGCAAAGGAGAAGACGAGAGATATAGGATCGGCTCCTAAACTGATACCATGTGAGAAATGTAGTTTTTCTCTGTGTTTTTTCTTATTATTCATTAGTGAAAGAGAGTCTATTATATAGACTTTTACAGATGTGTTTAACACCAAGTGGTTAACCTATAGGATAAGACTTTTATCCTTTACAAAGATCAAATTTAAAATTCAAACTACTAGTTAAGATAAAGTAAAGATAACATACAACTCCTACTCTATCTAAAACTCTTTACAACACACGGTTATGCATACTAACTAACAATATGCACATTCACGTGCATGCATGGACTTGAGAACATGCGCCAGATGCTTGCAAGCAAATACCTATAGTCATGACTGCAACCGATAAGCAAAAGCAATTAGGTAGATATTAACTGACCTCTAATTCATGCTTACGGTGAATAAGCGTGTCAATATCCAAGTGTACTTCTTGCAACTGAAATAGTCAAATATATATTATATATAAATATAAAAAGAGGGGCAGCGGAGGGGTTAAAGATTAGATGTTACTCAAAAATAATAAACCAAAATATTCAAACCTGATCCTCAAGAATACTTTTGGACATAGAATATATGCTTCTCCCTTCTACAACTGGATCTTCAATCTCATTTGAAATTTTCAATTTTTCAGAAATATCACTTTGTCCGTCCAAACGTTCTTTCTTCTTCCGATCTCTGAATTACATGTAATAAAGAAGGTAAGAATCATATTTATGTAAAATTGAAAAAAAATATATATATATATAAACAAAACTAATTATACACTAAAATAGTGAGTTTTTTCTTCGCCGGATCAATTATACCTTACATGTTAGTTTGGAGATCACAATTAAATATTTTCCCCATTATGAAAAAGAAAAACCATACGTGTAGGTATCATAAAAGCAATTTTGACATGTATTTGGTTACATATGACCAACCATCATACATTGTATTAAAGGTTTGGTTGAACTAGCTTCAGGGACCTTAATTGTAAACTCTTTAAATCTAAAAACATCAAACTTCCCTTCCTCTAAACAAGAAAAAAAAACACTATAAATGGGGTTATGATTTTACATTTTAGGAATCAGGTACAGTAGTCAGAAAAAAGATTATCAGGTATTGGTGCAAAGCCTAAAAGGATGTGTCTTAGGCACTATCAACAGCTACAGTTTGCTGATAGTAATGACCCTAAATCCTGACCCAGAAACATGACTCCCACTCTCAAATCCCACAATGCTTGTTTCTAGACCAGTTTCTGATAAATTTGCCATCATATAGAAGCAAAGAAAGGAAAACAAATCCAATAAACCAACCATACATAACAAAAGAGAACTACTAACGTTTTTCAACCATAAAGGGTATGTGCTAAATTACCTCTTTTTGTCAATGGACCTCAAAGGGCTATATCCTGCAATTTTAAATTCCATTAGAGTATATAAAACTCAACCATATGGGAAAGAGACGAGCAAAGAGAAAAACTGGAAACAACAAAGAAAAAGAATCAGCACCCAAATCTAATGAGTTATAACTACCCTCGAGTAATTTTTAAGAAGTAATCAAGCCAATGGTAAGATTTATCACATTCATCTGAACTTCGTAATTTACAAGCCAACAAATAATAAGTAAATGTGGAAAAGAAACTAAAAGCAGGGAAACAAAATAGCAATATAGAAATGAAAGGTTATGAGGATAAAATCACTAACCCCGCAATATCCGTTGGTGCCTCACATCTCTTCTTGGAGAATATCTTCGCTCAGGAGATAGCCTCCTGTCAAGCTTATCCCTCAAGTCACCATCTCGATGGCTTCTTTTACCTGGAAAGGTCAAAGAAATTAGTGTTGGACACACAAGCCAACCACTCAAGATAATTAAAATGCATCGTTAAAACAAGCACAGGGACAAACACAATCAATGTTAAGCTTACCATCACAAAGAACAATATGAGAAACATTATATAGAACAATAATACTGCCTTCTTGCCAGTTTCAAAAGGAGGGGAAACGGTGTCCTCAGATTTGAACAGAAAAGGAAAACCTGTATTGTAGCCTATACCATTGAGATAACCGTGGAACAATAGGGGCTGGAAAAAAGATAGTCACCATAATCCCATCCCATCTGATTGTTCAGCAATAAGAAATATATGAATTCTGAACTGAATGCTACAAAAGATTTCTCTCCAAAGCCATATATAAGACAATATAGTAATTTGCCCGATATGCAATATAAATAGGTTTATTCCGAATGTGTCCCAATATATTTGCATTCTTTCCCCATGCAAGAAATCCGCACACAATGGCATTGAAGCAGAAGCAAAGTATTATGTAAACATCATATGCTCCAGCTATATGCAACCTGCGGAAGTTATGACAAATTACAGTCCAGAGTTGCACATCAAATCTGCCTTGCATCGCAATACTTTGTATGAACACATGTTCCGAGAAAACCTAGCATAGAACCTTCGTGAATGCGTGCTTGTTTCATTGATTCATAATGACAAACCAATATATAGCTGAGCAGGAAAAATACCAAAACCAGCTCAAAGATTTATCAACCAGCACAATCCTTTCTGAAGAAAGACAATACTTACCCTGTCAGTGGATACTTTATTTAAACTAAAATAGCCAGGTATGAGGTAGCTGACATGATGGAAAAATAAGTCTCCGGAAGAAGCTTAATTATAAGTTAAAAAACTGTGTCAACAACTTTGGGATCCACTCTTGTTAATACACCGAGTTGATCTGATTTGAGCAGAATCAACTATTTGTTACAAAGAATATGCAGAGAAGCCCATGATAAGTTCTGATGAGAGAAGCAATGGACGACAAAAAATAGACAAGCTAAAAATAACACAACAGAAACTTATAAGTTAAAATAAATAGTTCTGCCTGTCCAATACAATAACTTCAATCCTAATATCAACAAAAGATGAGGGCAGCAACAATAGTTTCAGCCCACTAGCAGGGAATCTCAAATAACATTTTTTTCAGTTCAACAACAGACAGCAGACACATGATGGACTTCATTTTAATAGAGATAAAGACTTTTTTTCTATAGAATTTAAGCAGAAAATTAAAGCTTAAACATCTCAACATGTGGAGCTTTGTTACAAAGGTTGGTTAGACTGTTTTCTAAACAAAAACTAAAATCCAGCAAAAGGTTGTAATTTACTAACACCTAGTTTCGCTATTAATTATCATATTCCATTCGCATACTCTCCAAAAAGTCTCAAATCACGTTTAGAAACTTCCATTAACTTTTAAGGGTTAAAAGCACAGGCATATAAAGCAAGCAAACAAAAACCAAATTCAAAAGCCAATTAAACATCGCCACAATGAGCATAGAAAATTACAAAAAAAAAAAATCAACAGATGAAAGGAAAGGAATGATCAATTAGGGGCCGAAAGTAAAACTATTACCGCCGTAAGAACCGGAAAACCCCCGGAGATCAGCATCTCCGTGAGCGAAGGAGCACCTCTGGCGCGAACAGCGTCCCCTCTGATATAATACGCACAGCTTCGTTTTGAAAAGCTTCCCCTCCACCATTTTGAATTTACAACGGATAATCCGAGAATAAAAAAACTTAAAGAGAAGTTCCAATATATTCGAATAACCGCGAATCTTTGAGAAAGAGGGCGAAAATGCAAATAAGTGGAGAATAAGCGCTAAACGTCGTGATTCCTTAATCCTGTGAGATGAACAACAAATAAATTGTTACTTGAATTGAACCGGCGGGGCAAAAGAATCTGGAAATGAATTATTAACGATGGAAACAAACACTACGAGTACTCTACTATTTCTACAACTAACAAAAGATTAATATTCTTACTGCCGTTTCTAGGTAAATTTACAGGTAAAATATACGATCGAAGTGAGGCCGATTGTGAAGCTGCAAGTAAAGAAGATGATTGATTGAAACCTAGCACGGAGAGAGAGAGGGGGGGGGGAGAGAGAGAAGGAAAAGTGGGGAATTGGGCGGGTTTTTCATGGGGAAGAAAACACAAATGCCCGAATCCAATAATTTTATGGGCTGAAGGCCTATTCCGTGGCTTTATTTTTTCAATATTCCCTTTTGGGAAAAAAATTTAATAACCACCCATTTGAACTACATTTGGAAAAATGCCCTCATTCTGCATACATAAGCAGGATTCACTTTTGCATAACGCGGAGTGCAAATACGCGTTCAACAAAATGCGTATTTCGGATGATGTGGCGTTGTTTTTCCTATAATCGTTTATTTTAATTAGATAACGTAACTTGTGTTTATCAAAACGCGAGTTCTGCAATAAATTGACACGAAATGGCATGAAGCTATCGTGATAGGATGAACTCGCGTTCAATGGAACGCGAATTCATCGTGTAATTGCTGAATATGCATGGATTAATAGGCATGTTGTAGATGAATTTGCACTCTGTTGGGTGATAATTATTCTTGGTATTGAACATCGACGTCGTACTATGGATTCATCTCTGTAAAACGGTGTAAAAATAATCCAGTATAAGATATCAAAATGTTGCTAAAAATTGCGTTAAAAATGCTATATGACCTTGTTTTTGTGCATTGAGTAACATCAAAACAAGTGTCGTTAGGCATGTTTTAGGTGAATTTGCACTGTGTTGGGGGATAATTTTTTTTGTTATTGAACATCGAAGTTGTACTATGGATTCATCTCTGTAAAACGGTGTAAAAATAATCTAGTATCAGGTATCCGAATGTTGCTAAAAATTGCGTTAAAAACGCTATGACCTTGTTTTTGTGCATTGAGTAACATCAAAACAAGTGTCGGTATGCATGTTTAAGTTGATTTTGGGCAAGGACGTGTGATATTTTCTCTAGTTATAGAACTTTTACGTTGTAATACGAGAACATAATTTTACAAAAGTCCAGAAATCGAGGAGTCTATTTTATCTGAACGGGTTTAAATATCGCGTTGAAAATGCTATGTTGTCATTTTTTATCATGAAGAACATGGAAACAAATGGTCGACAGGCATGTGTAATTTGATTTTTGTATATTTTATCGGATCCTCTCGCCATTGTTTACAGTTAGAAGACCATAAAATGCTATGTAACCATTTCCTTTTATAATGTAAACATTACAGTTAGAAGAACAACTAGTTGATTCAAGGCCCTATCCTGAGAGGACATTTCCTCATGTCGTGTCCATGGTTCCTATATTTCGTACACAGCCTAGGTTGCCCTGTCCGTTCTTTTGGAACCATATCCTCAGCACAATGAATACTAGTTGAGCACGGGCGACCTTTTTTCTTGCGTCGCAATGAAGGATCTGGCCGTATCTTAAGTTTATCGTCAACTAATGCATGATCGTGTTCATTCTAATAGGAGGAAACTCATTGTGGTATACCTTGAAAACGGTTTCAAGTTGGTATACCAGATCAACGAGTGTCATTGCGTCGAAATGAACAGATGCACATGCAGCAAATGTGTGTGCACACGGGTACTTGAAAGTCTGAAAAAGTCCGCAGTCACATGTTCTTCATCGTAGGTTAACAACGTAATTGTTCTGCATGATGGCTTCGAGCGGGCACAAATATTCAGTAACCTGAAAGCTATGTTCGTGACGGGATAAGCATATAGCACCCATCGCGTTTGCGTACGACATGGATATCTGAAATTTTTGTTGGAGATCTAGATGGAACTTGTGGACACCTTCTATCCAGTTCATTGCTTGTTTTTCCAGGGTTGCAAAAAGGGTAGCCAGTCGATAATATGTCACATTGACAATGAATGTGATAGGTAAATGACGTGTTCCCTTCAGAGACGATTTGATCGCCTCAGCCAAGTTCATTGTCATATGACCATATCGATGCCCCCTATCATAACATCGTAGCCATTTCTCCTTCGGGATATCAATGATATAATTATATCCAGCTAAATTCCTTAATCGCAACTCTTCTAACAGCTCATCAAACTCACCAGCTCGGTGTACGTTTCCTATTAAATAAAATATTGAATAATTAATAAGAAATAACACTAAACAACACGACAATAGATATAATTTTGATAGTGAAAGGCTTACCCATACGAAGAACCAAACGTGAATTTATTAAATTATATAACTTTGCACAGTGAAACAAACAACATGTTAAAACCAACTATAGCGTGTTATTCTGCTACTGTATTTTTTTATGGAATCTACTTCTACACTTCTTTCGATGAAAAAAATAGAAAAGATGATTTGGTATAGTTGATTTTAACACAGGTTGACGAGTGTACACGCTCCAAAATAAAGTAGAAATCATCCGATTACATTTTCAAACAGTTAATAGTCACAAACTTTAACAATCTTCTAGTACATGATCACATACTTTTTTTCACACGTGTAGATTATTATAACACATAAGTCTATCGTACCCGTGAATTACACAGTGTCTTCTTTTCTAGCTCAGAGGTTTATTGTACCCGTGAAGTGCACAATGTCTCTTCTTCAAGCCTAGACCGTTATTTGAGGTTGATATCTACTTACTTCCAGAGCTGAATTGTCTATTAGAGAACCGATGGTCTTCTTCAAGCGCAGAGGTTTATTGGAGCCTAGTATTGCACCTCTAAACACGCATACCATGGTAGGGGCTTTGACTCCGGATACAAGCGAGGGTTTTAACCTAGCCTCTAATATTGAGGCATAAAAATATGTAACTCACACCTTCGAACAAAAGGTTAAGATCACTGCCTGCCATTCAAACAGACCCCAGATTCCCGGATATTATGATTTGTTGTTGTCGTTCGTCGTGGAAAAAAAACACCGAACAATCATATCACCATAACTAGTAACCCACCAACATCTACTCATCATATAAATGTAACTATAAATACCGACAAACCACAATATTCGGAAAATTTCTTTGTAAAAAAAAATTCCAGATACGTAGTTTGTTGTCATTAGTAGTTACAATAAAATCGAAATCTTTAATTTTTTTCTTCAGACCGCATAGACAGATAATGGTTCACTGGATGAGCCACTATTTATAGATTATGAAACTCGCATTTTATAGAACGCGAATTTGGATCAACACTGAAAGGATTCCTGACGTGTCAGGCTTTCTGACGTTTCAGAAATCTTGTGCTCATCAGGACACGAACTTATGACATAATCGCGTTTCATAGGACGCAAGTTTCATGGTGATTCAGAAAAATTAAATCTTCATATTAAAAGCAAATAATAATTACATTGAACAAAATATATTTTTTATGTGAACTTTTAAAAACTTAAAATATATTTATTTTTATTTGGTCATGTTTGTTATTGTCTCACTAAATAATTACTTGAACAGAAGCGATTGAAAAAAAATTAAATGTGAAATATCTACCACGCAGAAATTAATGTGCACTATTAAAACTCAAAATATAATTTATTAGGTTACATTTATATTTAAATACAAACTACAACTAAAATTTTTATATACTACTTAAAAAGGTAACAAAATTAACTAATGGTGCATATGTCCACCGGTACCACAACCCGGTGGATGCAGATGTCGATCGGGATTGCGTCGACGACGAAGGGGTTGAACTTCTTACTCATCATCGTCATCATCGTCGTCGTCATCACCGTCCTCATTTTCGGTTCCATCTCCAACCTTACCACCTGGCCCACTTCTGAAGAATAGGGACTGCGACGGTGTTTGCTGAACAAATCTGGGCCCAAAATCGGTCGACCATGGTTGAAACGGATAGAAAGGTACGTAGCCTGGAGGCATACTCGACGTGCCACTCATCATCACTGAAAATGGTTCGTAGGGGTTGCCGACAATAGGTGTGAAAAAACCTTCTGTCGGACACGACGGATGAAACAATGATTGCATGGAATGGGTAAAAGGCTATGGTCGGATCGGTTGGGTGACCTGCAATGGTGTTGGTGCTGAGGAGGCTGAAGCATTTCTTCTCATTGACGACGAAGCAGCGCCGGAAGTCAAACGTGCCCCCTCGTACGTTCAGTCTGTGGGCGGTTGCGTTGCATACACTCAATAACGACCGCTTGCTCCTCTGGAGTCAAAAGATTTGGCTTCCCATTCATCAAGTACCACGAAAAGTAATCGCGGCTGACCATCGTATCGAACATTACATACTCACGAATGGGCTGTCGTTGCGGATGTTCTCTTTCCCTTCACTGAGCAATCCACTCTACGTGCCTCACGAACCAATCCACCTACCACGCAATATTAAAAAAATGTATTCTTCTTTGTATCGATATAAACTTCGTTCAAATTGATAAAAACACTAAAGCAATTAAATTTATTGTACCTCGAGCTTTCCTTGTTGAGTTAGCCTATGTAATTTGTCAAAATTTGAAAGGTTCCACGGTATTCTTTGGATGCAACCAAACTGGCGTAAGACGCGATCGGTCGGATGCCACTCAACTGTTGAGCAGAAAATGAGTGGTACTGTCGCCGTCCAAGCACTCTTCGTCCCCTCTGAAAATTTCGGGAGGCATTCGTGGATACTCGGATCTGCGTACGGTGTCTACAAAAACTGTACAATTTACAATTATAACTTAAATTAATAAACTTTATTTTAAATATTTACATCAAATTCAATATTAAATTTAAACTCCAAATATTTACCTCATTCCCGGATTCATTTTCAATGTCTTGTCTGATAGCCTTCAGACCTTTCGCCAGACCAACATGGCTTAAATTATCGCTCCACCTACAGAACAATCAACATAACTTTAATATTAAAAAATGGCTACCAAAGAATTATTAGTTTTTTTTTAAAATTAGTTTTTCCTTACCTCAGGCATAGTGAAAAAATGTAAGGACTCGACACGCTCAGTTTAGGGCGTAAAAATGGCATTCTGAACCACGCCCATGACTGCAACAAAAGAAAACAACCTCCAATGTCGTGCTTCTCAGGATTTGTGGTCTTGCACAACTCTCTGAAGAGAAATGTCAGTACCGCCGATCCCCAGCTCAGTCTACCGGCTTTATCAAAATACCGCAAATGCCGCAACCATAACATGTGTACTTTGTTGCGAAATTTGTCCGACACCAATATCCCGCCAATTATTTGTAAAATATACGAGCGAGCATATACCTACAATAAAAAAATTATATTCAAATATTGAAATTTATTTTTTCAGTAATATTCAGAAAAAATATTCTTTACCATCCTTATTTCCGCGTTCGCGCCCTCTAGTAAATGGCTATAATTTTCCCGCAGCCACCGAAGAAACACAGCGCCACCATCCATCCGATCTGGCACAGCCCCTAGCAACTCAAAACACAGTCCACGCCAGTCACCACTGCTGTGACCGATAATAGACTTTCCGTCTACTGGAAGCCCCTGAATATACAACACATCCTCCAAAGTTATCGTCGTCTCACCGCACGGAAAGGTGGAATGTGTGTATCTCCTACCTCCACCTTTCTACAAGGGCGTAGATCAAATCAACATCCAATTTTGCACCGCCATTAATTTTGGAAAAATGCAAAAATCCAGCCCTCGAAATATATTCGTCTAGACGCGTGTCGGGTCCATTCATCATTCGAGTGATAAAGACTTCGAGACGACGTTCCATCCCATCCTAAAAAAATTAAACATCCACACCTTTATTTTAATTTTAAACTACCGTATTTATTTTAAATTCAACTAAACCAAAACTGAAAATTTTAAATTTAAAAACAAATAAATAAAGCTTACATTTTTTCGCCAAAAATCGAAGACGTGTTTATGATCCAACCTTATTAGGGAGCCCTCCATTATCGCGAATCTGAAATATTACATAAGGGATTGAGAGAGAATATTTTTTTGGTGTGATTTTTGTGGGGTATGGGGGGTTATTTATACTATAACCTGCATCGGTTCAAATGCGTCTTTAAGTAAATTCGCATTATGTCGGGCGCGAATTCACTGAATATACAGAAATACACGTTTCGTACAACGTGAATTCACTGAATATATAGAAATACGCATTTCGTACAACGCGAATTCATGTTATTTCAACGCGGTCATTAATATTTCAACCGTTTCGTTTGACTGCGATAAATAGCCGACGTTTTATCTGATAATATCGTTGAATTCGCGTCCTACCAAACGTGGGTTCATTTTACTGCATATTAAAATAAAGCCAACGGATAAGACATGCCACATAGGACTGAATACGCGTTTCGTTAAGCGCGTATATTGAATCCGCGTTCTGCAAAACGCGAGTCCTGCTTATGTGTGCAAAATAGGGGGTATTTTTCCAAATGTACTTTAAAGGGGGTGGTTATCCGATTTTTTCCACAAAAGGGAATATTGAAACAATAAAGCCATATTCCCTCGCAATCGCTAGAAGATTATAATTAGGAGTCGCGATTTGGAGGTGAGGTAAAATATAAATTATAAAAGACGTGGACAACTTTTAAAGTAGTCTAATTAAAAAATAGAAAAACTAAAAAGGGAAAGAAAATTTCTTATCTTAAGGGCGAGAACCCCTCTCGTTATTCATTTTGGTTCTATCCTGATTATAATATTTTTTAATAATTTTTACTTAAGGGAAAAAAAGGAAAATTTTGTTGCTACTGAGTCTTGAACCCAAAACTTAAAAAAATGAAAAGGTGTCAATTAAGAGCTTTAACCACCTGCTCTAAAGATTGTTAACCCTAATTATAATACTTCTAGCTCTTGAATATGTGACATTATAAAATTATTGGCTCCTGAAATTAATACAATATATTTAGGTTCGAGCAGTTAATCGATATTAGAAGATTAAAAGAAAAATAAACAAATACTATCTTGGGGTCATACAAGATGTAAAATAAATTTGTCAGGCCTTATATTAAAGGCTTTTTTTGGGGAATATCTCTAAAATAAAATTTTAAAAAAATAATGTGTGTCCAACACATTTAAGGAAATAGGGTCTTTTCTACGGTAACTGTGGGTGTCGTCATATGCAGTTGGCGACACCTAATTTCTTTAATTATATCAGTCTTTAGTCAGAACGTCTAACCTTTGAAATAAGTTAATTTTATAGGGTGACGTCACCTGCAAATGGAGACACCCTGTAAAATTTATATTAAAATAAACAAATTACTACCTACATATGGCAGCATGAAATAGAAAATTAAAAAATAGAGATCGTCCACCTGCATGCGACAACACTCATAATTACTGTATTTTTTTTTCTAAACAATGTTGGACATACCTATTTTTTCTATTTTTTTATTTTAAGCACATTATTTACCTAAATGACCTATATTAAAAAACACACTAGTATATATTTACATGCTTATGAGAAGAATAATTTGTTAATAACTTTTTGTACCCATTTTATAATTGTATATTTTGCTTTTTTATGAGTATTTGCTAAATTGCTATTAAAAGAAAAACAAGAAGCTAAAAATATTTGACTTTCTCATAAATAATATGGTTGTCAACATCGTTTTTTAATATTGTTGATCATTTTATTTAAGAATAAATAGAAAAAATCATAAGTTTATGAATTTATCCTATGGTTCTAATAAAAATAAAATATCGTTATTTTAAATGATTTGGATTTGAGCAGTTTTATATATACGATTAATGTACGTTATAAAAGGATTAGAATTGATGAACATAATCACAACAAAAATTTTAAAAATCATAATTTTATAAGTTTTTTTAAATTAACCGGATGCGCTTTATATCGGTAAAACGGAAAACCGAAACCGGTTATGCTATGAAAAGAAAAGTGCAAGAAACAGTTCATGCTTAAAGCCTTTAATTGTTAGCTAAAAATTCATTTAATTCTTGGTCTAATTATGGCTTAGGTTTGCCCAATTTCAATAATATTGGTAAATTAGGAGTGTTTATGAGTGGTTAATTATATCGAAATGATTTGTCGGTACGGACTTATATTATTTTATATATCATGAGTTTGAGGTATAATTTTTTTTATATTTTTAAAATCATAGTTAAAAAGTATGTTAAAGGATTAAATTGAAGTTTTAGTTATAGTATATGGTCAAATTAAATATTATTCATTTTTTATTAATGTATCATGTCATCAACTTAACGAGAGTTGATGATAAATCGAAGATTTTATTGTCTATAATTAACTGTTTTCTTGGTAATACAAAGAAAAAGTCTCAAACTAACATCCGAGACGTAGTATATCTCATACAATAGTCAGGATTGAGTATAGTTCACTTCACTAATCGGTTTGCCGCGACTTAAACTAGCAAGATCATCAGTAACTTTGTTTTGATCTCGTCTTACAAGTCGAGGACGTACCTCCTAAATTACAGTTATTGAAAGTTTCCATTTGACGTTTTGATCAGTTGTAATTGTCCCGTTTAAATTGGTTAACCGTTTATTCTATACAATTATTCTATTAACCATTTTACATATAGTATTATAAATAAGATACATATTTATTACAATTAATTTTAATAGCTTAAAAAATATCAACGCAAAAAATTCAAATAAATTTTTTAATATTTACAATGTTAAGCACGACATAGTAAATAATCACTAAAACTAGTTTTTATTTTTTCGGTTTTTCAATTATCGTTTCATATTGTTTAACTACAATTTTTGTCGGTACATTTATCGTACTATTTTAACCGCATTTTCCAAAAATCAAGTTTTAGGGTTTGTGTGTCTTATTTAGTTAGTTAGTTAGTTAGATTAGATTTTTTGGTTTTTTTTAACTAGAATTTGGTTGGTTCTTAAAATCTTAACAGATATAAAGTTAAAAAAAATTAGTTCTCTTGATATCGTAATGAATTTGGGCTTAAATATATATATATATATATATTAATATTTTTAGTTAATATAATTTTTTATGAAAAAAATAGAGATTATTACTAAGTGTCTCGTTAAAAACTTTCCTAAGTCTAAATGAAAGAAAAGAAAATACTTAATAATAATTAGAGTCGATAGAACAAAACCTAGTAAACAATAACCCCAATAGAAATAAAACTACCATCTAAAACTTCAAGAAGGATTGTGGATTAATCTTGGCCATAACATCGGCGACCTTATTACCATTCCGGCGCATATGTTTTAGACGAAAAACCCAATCCTTTTGTCGCAGATTAACAATGTGAAGCAATAGAGAAAGGCCTCCCTTCCGTGTGGATTCCTCCTGCAACAATTTGAAAGCCTCTAAACTATCAATTTCAACAACAATGCTAGCAGTCCAGTGTAAAACCCCCAAAGTTCAGCTTCTATGACCGAACAATTTCTAATAAATTTAGTGAATCCACCTTTTCAAGAGTCTAGATGATCACGAAATACGCCCCCACACGAAGCATATCCATCTACGTCCCGTCTTGCACCATTGGAATTTAACTTAATCCAATCTGATTTCTGCACCATTCAGCGACCTAGAAAAGGTTCGAGTGAGACAGTGCTGGCAGCATGGGTTGGCTTTTCCGCAATTGCGCGCATGGTGGTTTCCTTCAACTGTTTGCTTCGTTCAAGAATCGAGCCATAACCTTCCATAGGTTTGTTAAAAACAATGAAATTTCGGAACAACCATAAGTTCCAAAGAATGGCTCCAAACATAATATCCCAGCCTGTACCATCTCGCACAAAGTATGATGGCTTCGATAAGTTAATGTGGATCCAATCTTTAATCTCCATTGACAAAAACTCTTGCATCCGATCCTTTTTAATCAGTCCATACCATACTGTAAACGTCTGTGGACATAATTTGAATATATGATCAATGTCCTCAACAGGATCAGTGCAAATCGGGCAGTTGCTGTTCAGAGTAAAGCGGCGTCTTATACGCTCCTCATTGGTCATGATTTTCCGTTTACAAACAAGCCACATGAAGGTTTTTTAGTTAATATAATTTATTTGAGTAATTAATCAATTTTAAACCGAATTAACTGATAATTAAACTTTAAATTTTGTCTTGTCTCTGGACATCGGGTGAACGCGGAGAAGACGACGATGTTTTTCTCCAAGAATGTTCCAATTGAGACCATGTTGTTGATTACTGATGGTTTTGGTTTTAAGGAAGTTGATGATCTTGGTAAGTACCTAGGTGTCCCTATATTACATCGCGGGTAACAGAGGTATCCTATCATTATCTCGTTCGAATGGTGGAGCGTAAGCTTAGTGGATGGAAGGCAAAATGTCTTTCGCTTGCATGAAGAATTGTCTTAGCTAAAAATGTACTTCCAGCAATTCCTATATATACTTTACGGACCGCAGTGTTATCAAAGAAAACATGCATGGCGATTGATGCGTCGGTTCATCTGGGGTATTACTTCGAAACGAGGTGGTGTGCATTTAATGAAATGGGAGGATGTTTATAAACCAATATCTCAAGGTGGTTTGGGGTTTCGACAGTTAGAAACACTCAATGAGGCGTTTCTTATGAAGCTTGCTTTTAATCTTCTTGCGCGTAATGTGCTTTGGTGTGGTTTATTTGTACGAAGTATAAGTGTGGTGAGGGTGTCCCAATGGTTCTGCGTAACACAAGTTATTCTCGTCTTTGGAAGGGATTGAGTATGGTTTAGGATAGTGTTCATTCTAATATTGTTCGGTCTGTGGGGTCAGGTACTACGACTGATTTTTGGCATGATTTGTGGCTTGATGATGTTGGGCCTTTGATTGATTTTGTTGATCCTAGCGTTGTGCCGAATGTTGGCCATAACTCGGTAGCGAGCATGGTGGACGATTTGGGACAGTGGCAATGGGATTGGGTGGAGCCATTGCTTCCTCAGGATATACTGTTGTGTCTAGCGGCGGTGAAAGGACAGAATCCAAGGCTGTCGGAGGATACAATTGGTTGGCAAGGTGGTCGAGATCGAATGTTTACCTTGAAGTCGGCCTATGAGCTTAGGGCGGGTACCGATGCGAGTCCTCCAAATCTGGTTTGGGGGTAATTCATAGATTTCTTGGCATACCTCGAGTTAATTCATTTCTTTGGATTGTGTGTTGCCGCAAGCTTATGACCAATATGGAACGATATAGTTGTCATTTTACGGCATGTAGTCAGTGTGCAATATGTGGTGATGCAGTTGAGGATATCAAGCATGTTCTTCGTCAGTGTCCTCCGACTTTTCAGTTATGAAAAGAGTTAATTCAAGTGTCTCAGTTAGATAATTTCCTTTCGTTGAAATTGCATGAGTGGATTCGGGTTAACCTTACTAGATCAAAGTCTTTTGCACGACATGGAGCGGAGTGTGATCTTGTATTTGGGTATACATTGTGGAATTTGTGGCTAAATCGGAATGCATATACCTTTGACAATCCGACTATGAGTCATGGTAGTTTGCTACAAAAGGTACGTACAATGGTTGAACAGTCGATTCAAGCTAATGTTGTGGGTCGACAGGCTACTATAATTGAGGATGGATCGTCGCTACCAGCTTGTACAAGAGATCGAGTGAATGGTGCGAGCGTGGTTGTTGCTCGTGTAGTTGGCGCAAGAGGGTCTGGTGCATCGTCCCGCGTTGGTGCAGCAGTCGCGTCAAGTAGTAGTCTTGCCGAGCATTGGAGTCCTCTGGATCCGCAGTGGATAAAGGTTAATACAGATGGAGCTCTTCGGACCACGGATGGGTATACGATGTGTGGCGGTGTAGGTCGGAATAGTGAAGGTAATTAGTGTTTTGGCTTTGCGAAATTCCTTGGTATATGTTCGTTTCTTGATGTGGAGTTATAAGGAGCTTACTATGGCGTGCTTTATGCTTTGCGAAATTCGGGATTGGATTGTGAAATTCCAACATGAGAGGCGATCCCGGAATAAGGTGGTCGATACTTTGGCAAAGAGTGCGGATGTTCATAGCTTGGGGATTGTGTATCATGAGAATCTGCCGGAATAGATTCAATCATTGTTGATTGAGGATGTTATGCTTGTTTAGTTGTTTTTTTAGTTTGTTGTTTTGTTACTTTGCCGGGTGATCCTGTTGCTTTATTTATATATATATATATATCAGTATAGATATTTTTTTCTTCATTTAAGTTTAAAGAAATTTATAAGAAGACATGTACTGATATTCACTGTATACGATGTTTCATGAATACAATCATACCGTTTTACCAAAAAAAATCTAAATAACTCATCAATTAACCAAATTAAATTATGGTTTGATCAGTTAATTCGATTTTAACTTAACGCTTAATACCGCTAAATGAAAGGACTAATGGAAAAAACGGCAACAGATACACATACTCGTCGTATCAGATCTCCGACGACGTTGTTTATTTTCCCCAAATTTTATATCTTGTAATCTTACATTCCTTAATGTTAGTCAATCGTAGAAGGAAACCCTTGATCAATTCGCCGGCAAATTCCAATCCTCTGGTCGTTTGCTTCAACAAAATGCTTAAATTTCTCAGGCTAAGTCCCTCTCGGATCAAAGATATTCTATTGATTCTTTCCCTTTTAATTTCCATTTATCTCGTATTCTTCCACCCCCATACCCCTCTCCCACTCGCCGTGCCCGTCCCACCACGTTTCCCCACGCGCCGCCATCACCTCCTGTTCTCCATCGCTTCTTCAGCCAACTCTTTCCCCCGCCGGAGCTCCTACATTCGCCTCTGGTACACTCCACGCGACACCCGCGCCGTCGCTTTCCTCGACCAACCTTTATCCTCTTCCGCCGGCCCTAATCTCCCTCCCGTTGTCGTGTCCGACGATACTAGCTGGTTCCCTTACACTTTCAAGAGCGGTCTCCGTTCGGCTATTCGCGTTGCGCGTGTGGTCAAAGAAGCGGTTGACCGCAACGAAACGGGAATCAGGTGGTTCGTTTTCGGTGACGACGACACTGTTTTTGTGGTTGACAATTTGGTCAGAGTGCTTTCGAAATACGATCACGACAAGTGGTACTACGTCGAGAGCAATTCGGAGAGTTACGAGCAAAATGTGAAGTACTCTTTCGACATGGCGTATGGCGGGGGAGGGTTTGCTATCAGTTATTCCTTGGGAAAGGTTTTAGCTAGGGTTTTGGACTCTTGCCTGATGAGGTATGGTCACTTGTACGGAAGCGATTCTAGGATTTGGGCTTGTTTGGTTGAGCTTGGCGTAGGTCTTACTCATGAACCTGGCTTTCATCAGGTAATTGAAACATTTTAAGTATCTTAAAGATACTGATCTTAGGATTTTCCTTTATTAGTCGCAGTTCTATGATTCGATTGTGGCATTCTTTGATCTATATAATTGAAAACATTCAAGTGTAAGATGTAATCAAAGACGGTGAATGATTGAATCATGCACTGTTGTTGAGTTCTATTGAGATGCATTTTTTATTGCTTGAGCCTTGAGCTGCTATGGATTCCCTTTCTATTCTAACATGATTAATCACTTTGAGTCTGTGGGACTAGTTTATTATCTTACTTGGGCCTATAAATGATCATGAAAAAAATCAGATTTGGATACTTTTAATGAGGCTAAAAGTTGAGTAGTATATTGGTTTTGAGTTTTATCTGATTTTATTCTGTTTGGGTTGTTTCCATTGATTTAGTTAGAGGCTGCTGCTTGATCGATTTCAGCTTAGATGTTGTGAAAATTATAGATTTAGTTTAGTTTAAATGAGACTTTCAGCTTATGTGTTTAATTATTTTCTCCAGGTTGACGTGCGGGGTAATGTTTTCGGGATGCTTACCTCTCACCCATTATCACCTCTTGTGTCTCTTCATCACTTGGATGCCATGGAGCCAATCTTCCCTAATATGGACAAGACTCAAGCTCTGGAGCACTTCTTTAAAGCTGTGGCTGCTGATTCTTCCAGGATTTTGCAGCAAACTGTCTGCTATGAGCATTTCAACTCATTGACCGTTTCAGTTGCATGGGGTTATGCTATTCAGGTTTATGAGGGCAACCAACTCCTCCCTGATCTCCTTTCACTACCGAAAACTTTTTCTTCATGGAAGAGATGCGCGAGAGTTGAGGCTAACTTTATGTTCAATACTAGAGAATATCCTAGAAATTCATGTGAAAGGCCGCTAGTATTTTACCTAGAAAGTGTTGTATCAGACAACAATGTTGTCTGGAGCAACTATACTAGGCATTCTGATGGAAAGTGCCGAAGAAGCGATGCAATAAAGAACCTCAAGGAAATCAGAGTGGTATCACAGAAGCTAGAGCTTGATATTGAGCAGGTATGAATGAATTCATGTTTGAACTTTGAAAATATTAACTTTAAGCCATGTTATTTTAATGTCAACAGTCCTGCCCCTCTGAAAATTCTGTATCTGAAATTATTGTCGTTACAAACTTCTCCATCTGTATTCTAGATGATGGCTCCTCGTCGACAATGTTGTGAGATTTCAGCTTCACATGATGAATTAATGGTTGTCGACATTAGAAAATGTGGAGTTGATGAATTGATTTCCATGAACGAGTAGTGCTTCTGCAAGGGTGACTGCTGCTGCTGAGGAAGAAATGAAGCTGATGTAAGTTGTACAAGAAGTGTTAGAGCTTGAGGGGAGCGTAAGTTGACAAGAAGTGTTAGAGTTTAATTTAATGTGTAATTAGAGTTTATTTCTAAGTCAGTAGTTTAGATTTATTAGAAGTCTTATTTAAATTATGGATAAATATTATTTAAATTATAGATAAAAGTATAATTTTAGTTATATTGAAACTCTGTATCAGCATATTTAAAGGCTTATCCCATACACATTTGATTAAGAAGAATAAGAGAAAATACAGAGAAACACATTGTTTTCTGTTGAAAATATTATTTTTGTTCTATCGTTAAACTGTAGCTTTTCATATTTTATTGTTCACCGGCGTTTATCTTCTCCGGCCACTATGGCCCCTTTCTCACAGCTGAGACAAAGAATGTGAAACTTCAATTATCTTTTGCTCACTTCATGCTGTTAATTGTGTCTGTGAGGTAGTTTTTGTTTCTGTTGGTGCATGTTTGTTGAATCGAATGGCTCTAAACTAACCATATTTATATGTATGATTGTCATCTTTAAATCTTTTTAGAGCTAGGTGTTTTCTGAATAACTCAGTTGCATTTTCTTATAATTCCCATACTGTATTTCAGGAGATAAAATTCAATACTAAACTGGACCTTGGACCTTTTGTTTAGGCATTGAGTGACCATACCATTGAATATTGGATAGCAGAGTGCCCCTTTGATAAAATGGAAGCATCTACGATCTTACCATTAAAGAGTTTGATAAACGGTGACTACTGATGCGACTGCTTTTTGTTAAATTTATTGTCCTAATTAATCGAGATTACATTTGGAATTGATCATAGGAAGAATCAGGTATGTATAGAAAGATGCAACCAATGATTTAACGCATCACAGAAAAATCCATACTGATTACCTTGTATTTGAATCCCGTATATTATCTTGTGAAACGAATGAATTTTTCATCAAAAGTGAATAGTTTGATTATATTCTTAATGCCTTGTGTCCGATATCCGATCGGTTAGAAAATTCCCTGGGGTTTTGATGTTGAGTGGTTGAATATGGATATTTGTGATTTGCATTTTCTGTATGATCTACCTCCTTTTTCGAAATCTGTTTATACAATTATTATTTCGCATGGGACACTCCCCACTTTGTTTTTGGAATGCACAAATTATGTGTAAGAGGGAATAAAGATGAATTACCATCAGTTTCTTGACAACTCTTACTCTTTAAGTGTATTAAAAGAAATGTTGATAACTTCATTAACACCAGTTGGTCCAAGTGGTAAGTAATTTAGTATCGCTTAAGTAGGTTTTGAGTTTGATGCCTCGTGTGCAAAAGAATCTTGTTGGAAGATTCACCCACCAAAACTGGGCTGGTCGATCTAAATTAATGAGGGCAACAAAAAAAAATGTGATGACTTACATATGCATTTATAATGTGTCATTTCCCGTTTGGCATTGGTTAATACAATTTGGTGACTAATACCAACAAACACTAACTACTAATTATTAAACAAAGACAAAATGTTCAACAAATTCTTTGTCTTTGGCGGCCTAACCCATGTTTTTTTTACTTCCTTCTTCCAAATATACTTCCCCTATATACGCCATTGATTAAGTTACAAAGACCATAGTCAATAGTGAATATGCAGCCTTTTATGTTGATTTCCAAAACCCATTCTTCTTCCCATCTGCTGAACTTCATTTTGATATTGTCTTCTGTTTGCGTCGTTTATCTTATTGTATCGGTATTGCTACTCGACACAAAGCCACCTCTGCATGTCTTTTCTTCTTACCTAGATGCTTATACGCCGACGACCGTGGAGCATATAGTGTTCGGGATAGCTTCGAATCGAAATCATGGCCAAAACGCAAGGAGTATGTTAAGCTATGGTGGAAGCCTCAAAAAATGCGTGGGTGTTTGTTTCTTGAAAGCATGCCTCCTAATGCAACTTCAATGGGTGATGATATCACTCTGCCTCCTATATGCATCTCGGAGGACACTTCAAGGTTTCATTACACTTATAGAGGCGGTCTTCGGTCAGCGATCCGTGTCGCACGCGTGGTTTCGGAGACCGTTGCACTTGATCATCGTAATGTGAGATGGTATGTTTTTGGGGATGATGACACTGTTTTCTTCCCAAAGAACTTAGCAAAGACGCTTTCCAAATACGATCATTGGCTTTGGTACTACATCGGGACTGGCTCGGAGATTTATGAGCAGAACAGGATTTTCGGATTCGAATGGCATTCGGTGGAGCAGGCTTTGCTATAAGTTATCCTCTGGCTAAAGTTTTGGCTAAAGTTTTCGATTCCTGTATAGAACGCTATCCTCATCTCTATGGAAGTGATTCCAGGGTCTACTCTTGCTTGACAGAGCTTGGTGTTGGCTTGACACGTGAACCCGGCTTTCATCAGGTACGATTCGGTTAAAATTATAAATTATTTTTTGAGATATGGTTCCTGCAAACATATATTACCAGTAAGAATTCAGATTGCACTTTGTTTAAATCACTATGTTTTCTGTTCGAATTCCGTCCAGTTTGATGTTCGGGGTAACGCATATGGTTTGTTGGCTGCTCATCCATTGACACCTTTGGTATCACTCCATCACATAGATCATATAGACCCAATCTTCCCTAACATGACAACTACCAAGGCAATGCAACATTTACTCCATGCTGCAGATGTTGATTCTCAGAGAATTTTGCAGCAAACGATCTGCTACGACCGCCAGTTTTCACGGACAGTTTCGGTTTCGTGGGGCTATGCCATTCAAGTATACAATAAACACATATCTTTACCTGATGTTCTCCCTGTGCCAGAAACATTCAGGCAATGGAAATGGGGAAACGTATTAGCAGGAGTGTACACATTTAACACCGAAAAATTCCACCCACATCCTTGCCAGAGACCCACAATTTTCTTTTTCGACAGTATATCTTCTGGTAAGCATGGAATCAAGACTGTTTACAAGAAACCTTATGAAAATTGCACCCTTTTCATGGATTCGACAAGAAAACTAGAAGAAATCAGAGTTTTCACCGAAAAACTAGACCTTAATTATAAGCAGGTACTGTATTTTGGTTTTAACCTTCCTTGATGTGTTTTCTTTTATATGCTGATATGATGATTGCAGGTTGATGCTTATGTTATATTTTCTTGTACTCAGATGCAGGCACCGAGAAGGCATTGTTGTGACATGTTACGTTCTAAATCCGACGAGCATCTGGACATTGCGATACGGGAATGCAGCGAAGATGAACTAATTTACATGCATGAATATATTTAGTTTGTAGTATGGTCTAAGTTATGCTATTTAGTTTGCATTATGCTAAAATTCTATCCAATGCTATCAGATCCAAACAGAGACGGTGCTATCAATGCTGATCATTTGAGAAAAATTGAGTCTATTGTGAATGAGCAAATAAAATCCGAGTTAGATGTATATTCAAAGGAGGTAACACTTGCTGAAGCCAAGCCTATCAATGGCTTGCGAGCTGTCTTTGGAGAAGTAAGCTTAAGCTTTTTTGTAATTATGGCTTTCTAATTTAGCTTTGCACATTCCTTTGAAAAGTTATGTTACAATTATATTTCCAATGCAGGTTTATCCTGATCCAGTTAGAGTAGTGGCCGTTGGTAAAAAAGTGGAGGACCTCCTTGCTGATCCGGAAAACAAAGATTGGTCATCAATTTCATCAGAACTCTGTGGAGGTTAATTTCTTTATTTAAATGAATTCATTAGAAGCCTTTCTACGAATTTTTGGGTGAAGCTGACTTCAAGGATTTTTATAGTACGCACATAACAAATACAAGGGAAGCAAAGGCATTTGCTCTTTTATCTGAGGAAGGAATTGCTAAAGGAGTTCGAAGGATAACTGCTGTCACTACTGAGAGTGCTTTGAAGGCGATGGAATTGGGTGGCCAACTTTTGAAGGAAGTAGATGATGCATCCAAAGATGGAAGTGAGCTTGTTGGAGAAGGTTTGTATTCTTACTTAGGCTATATGACTTTCCTGTTATCAATGCCTTTATAGTTTATTGTTTTCGTTTTAAGTTGCTATTTTACTCTAAATTGTTCTGCTTCAAGGTGAGTCCAGTGGTTTTTGTCTTGATGAATTTTAACTGTTGTGTTTCCAGTTCAATTTATGCCATTTCATGAAGTTTTGTTTTCTGACATGCCATGTCTCTTGGATATGTAGTTCCCAATTTTTGTTATAATACTATTCTCTCCTTATTACATGGTGAAATTAATAAGTTCTTCAGGTAACAGCTTAGTGGGATGAAGGAGTATAACAAAACAGAGTAGGAAGAGTCGGTCTCAGACAGACAGGCTAACACAAGTGTCACAACTGACAACCCCTCGTACGTCGACCATACCTTATTTGGGGCCGGCATGTTGGGAGGAACCACTTGTTACAAAATGAGCGTTAATAATCTAAGAAAATAAAATAAAACAGTAAAAATAAAATAAATACTCATTTATTATTAAATTGAACAGATCATAAAATCAAATACAAGAATATTCGAAATATAAATCAACTATTAAAACAATAAATTGAAACCATTTACTTGTGTTGAGGCCTGTGTAACACATAGTTTTCTTAAGACAGATTCGTCTGCTCCTATAGTGCTTGAGTAACGTTGGACGTCTATCTCCAAAGATACAACAACAGAATAAACAATCAGCGAACTGTAACATCGTCTTCCTCTATCACCAAAAAAACAATTTGAAAATCACAGAGTAAAAGCAATTAAAAATTATCTGTGTTTAATCTAGTAGGTTTACATGGTTTATATAGTGGTAAGAATTTCATTAGAAATACAATTTGTAAATTATCTGAATTTTATTTGAAATAAAATTCAATTATCAAATAGCATTATCACAATAATATTTAAATTAAAACATAATATCTTATCATATATTTATCCTTTAATTCCAGAATATTTAAAAATAATATCCAAATTTAAAGATAATCTCTGATGATTTATCCTTTTATTTGAGATATTAAAAAATGTTATATTTAAGGAAAATTATCTCATAATGGGTTAAAATATCAACAAGCTCACGGAAGGCCCAACCGGTTCGGACATTCACGTTACCCATATCAAATCAACTTAAGTTATTCAATAACCACCAAGTAGGTCTTTTATATAAACATATCCCACGCATGGTACCCCATCAATGTGGGATAAGCTTTTCTTTTCTTTTTTCATAACTCAATTAACAAGCATACTTTAAGCATCAATTTCTCATTCATCACTCACCCGTTTTGAGCGTATGAGATATCGTTGTAAAGGTCTCATGGAGTAGAATATGAAAACGTAATTTCATTATTCGAATCTTCATCTTTGCCAATAAAAATATGTCTCAAAGTTTTCACTCTATCATATTTTTTCCAACAATCCCCCACATGAATGAAATTAATTTAATCAAAACCATTTTGACTCAATGTGGTGATAGATTCTATGACCAACAGCTGCATAGGATAGTTAGGTGTCCACCTTTGAACCTTCCCCTGTGAAAGTATATTTACTTTATTGGCTGACCAGTAGACACGACGTCCTTGAACTGCTCTGCCGTTTGTGTAAACGATGATATACCTCACATAACTACCTCCCTGACGAGGTTTTTAACTCTCATGGTTATGTTCATATGGCCGTAAACATCTCCCTAGTTCTGTAAGAGTTTGAGAGAACTATGCCCCAATAGTCTCATTGAAGCGGCCCCACTTCACTCTTCCATAGGTGACTTATGTTGTTTGGCTCACCGAAACACAATGGTCATTAAAAGCATTGCTTAGCCTATTCCACTTTTGATCATTGTTTACATCATAGGAACGAACTTGGGAGAAGAACCCCTACAGTGACCGCACAAGGTCTATGCAAGTAGGTTGTCCCTTTGAACCTAAATCTTGAGATCTCCAGTCAACTAGGTAGGGTTTTCTTTCACACATCACCTTAAATTTCCCTAGGGTTTAGTAACATTCCTTTCGATATTTTCTCAACCTGATCTCGATTTAACCCTTTGGTTAACGGATCCACAACGTTATCGTTTGATATTACAAAATCAATAGAGATAACTCCATTTGAGATCAGTTGTCTAACGATATTATATCGACAACGCATATTTCTCGATCTACCATTATACATAAAGCTTTGTACTCTACCAATTATCGCTTGGTCATCACAATATATGCATATTGTGGGCACATGTTTTGGCCATTTAGGAATATCCTCCAAAAAATTTCGAAGCCAATCGACTTCTTCTCTAGACTTGTCTAGAACTACAAACTCAGATTCAATTATGGATCTGGTTATAACCGTTTGTCTTGAGGATTTTCATCCACTTGTGCCTTGATATCTTCAATATTAGATATCCAACTGGCATCGAAGTATCTTTCTAAATAGTAGGATCTCTGAAATAATGCAATCCATAATCTCAAGAATATCTAAGATATCTCAATGCCCTCACAATCTTTCCAGGGATTTTTACATGGATTGCTTGTGAATCTACTTAAATTTCTCACAGTAAAAGTAATATCTGGTCTAGTGTAGCTCATAAGGTATATTAGACTACCTATGACCCTTGCATATTCCACTTGGTCAACACTTGAAGGTGGTAACAAAATTTGTCTATAGAGTAATATCTTGTCTAGTGCAGCTCATGAGGTACATTAGATTCACCCTCTCCTATGGTGCTTGAGTAACGTTGGACGTCAATCTCCTAAGATACAATAACAGAATGAGCACAACAATAGCATGCCTTCAGTGATCAGCGAACCGTAACCTCGTATTCCTCTATCACCAAAAAAACAATTTAAAAATCACAGAGTAAAAGCAATTGAAAATTCTCTGTGTTATTTTTTGTGTTTAATCTAGTAGGTTTACACGGTTTATATAGTGGTAGGAATTTCATTGTAAATTAAATTTGTGAATTATCTGAATTTTATTTAAAATAAAATTCATTTATTAAATAGCATTATCATAATGATATTTGAATTAAAAGATATTATCTTATCATATGTTTATCCTTTAATTTCAGAATATTCAAAAATAATATCCAAATTTAAAGATAATCTCGGATGATTTATCCATTTATTTGAGATATTAAAAAATAATATATTTAAGGGAAATTATCTCGTAATGGGTTAAAATATCCACAAAGAGCCTAACATGTCTAAATATTCATGTTCTCATATCATATCAACTTAAGTTATTCAATCACTATTAAGTAGGGTCTTGTAAATAAACATATTTCACGCATGGTACCCTATTAATGTGGGAATACACTTATAAGATATCATTTTCCATTCATCACTCAGTCGTTTTGAGCGTATGATATATAGTTGTAAAGATCTCATGGAGTAGAATAAAGACGTAATTTTATTATTCGAATCTCCTCCTTTACCCATAAAAAATATGCATCAAAGTTTCTACTTTATCATATTTTTTCTAACACCACTCATCAACCGTACGTGCAGTATAACCGCACTCCTAGAGGGAATCACTTTCGGTTGGATGATCCGAAAACTCCATACCCACTCTCTCTTTGTTTGTTGCTTTACTTAACTTTGTTGTTCCTTCCACCATTCAATACCATAAAAGAGTTCAATTACGCAAGAAACGCTTCCAGTCTTCTTCACATTTGTGTTTTCCTCCGCCTTTTTTTTTTTTTTTTAAAGAAGAAGAAGAAGAAACAAGTAGATTAGAGTTTGCATGTAATGGGAGGAGAGGAGTGCTGAAGAGGAAAAAAAGGTTCGTTTGCATACTTTTCCACGGCTTACTTGAACTTCTCTCTTCTCTTTCTCCTTAGAAAAAAAAAATTATTCTAAATAGAGAGGATGAAGCTCAAGATAGCCTTGAGAAAACATGAACGAATTTTGTATGTTTGTTTGTCTTTTTTCTAAAGCTTATTTGATTCTCATCAATCCTTCACACTCATCCTTATCTTCTATTCTTATATATCCTTCTATTCATACTTCAAATTAAGAATTCTTGACGTTTGTTTTATACCATACTTGAACTACTCAATCTTTTAAATTCTTAAAGCGGTCCATAATTATGTTTAAACTCGTACCCCATTAGGACTATTAAAATATACAAAAGTAGCCCAGCCGCACGTTGTTTCCCTTAGAGTAGAAACAAGCGACGTACGGCATCGGTGTATCCAGGTGGTTTGATCGGATTCGAAGGCGGAAAGCGAAATTAGGGACGGAGGTAAGATTTTGTAGTAGGAGACAGGGACAAAAGACAGAGCTATTAAGATTCTGGGAGGGGCTGCTGCCCCCGATTGGCGGAAAAAAATTTAACCTTTGGTCCTTTATTTATTTTCAAAAAATAATATAATTATGAATTCTCCGCCTTTCAAAATTTATGTTTTGCCCTATACTTTTAAATTCTGGCTTCGTCTTTGGTGGGGATGCGGATTTTTAATACTTAAATAAAATTATATTAAAATTTAAAAGTTTTATAGGTACAAAACTAAATCATTGATATTAAAATATTTGTTTTGAAATATATGAGAACTTTTTAGGGTTACAACTGCTCGCCAACAGCACCTTCGATTATCCCTGAGCGAGAGCAACCCAAAATGATATGCCTATACTGCGACGAGGTGTACTATGAACGCGACGCCGGAACGTGTATAGAGTGTTTCGAGGAAACCAGCAAGACCGAGGAAGAACTCAAGCGCGAGATCGAAGATCTCAAAGCCAAAGTCGCCTTCTTAAGCTTTCAGTCCCCGCTCGATCAGGCCAACCGCGGTTCCCCCGCCTCGCTCGGTCCAGTCTTCCCCGACGTCGTTTTGGTCGCTTCTAATGATTGCTTGCCCCCTATTCCTGTTCCCGCTCATAAAGCTGTTTTGGTGAATCGTTCACCGGTGTTCAGAGCAATGCTTGAAAATGAGATGGAAGAAAGCAGAAGTGGTACGATCAAGATCAGTGATGTATCATACGATGCGCTTCGAGTCTTTGTGAACTATTTATACACTGCAGAAGCATGGGTCGATGAGCAAAAGGCCTGTGATCTTCTGGTTTTGGCTGAAAAATACCAAGTGAAGCATCTGAAAGGGTTCTGCGAGAAGTTCCTGGTTTCGAAATTGAACTGGGATAGTTCACTTTTGAACTATTATGCTTTTGCTCACCAGCATGGCGCCAAGCTTCTGCTGGATGCGGCTTTGAGTCTGATTACGAACAACATGGATGAGCTTACGAAAATGGAAGATTACACGGAACTTGTCGAAAATGATCCTCGACTTGTCGTGGAAATTTATGAAGCTTATCTCTCTAAACAGGCTAATACTTAATACTGATGTTCTGTTGTTAAGGATATTTCCATAAAATCATAGTCAAGAGGACCGGGACAAAGGTAGTATTTTATGTCCGGGGATATAAACCTATAAAAAATATATAAATTATATAAGAATTTTAAAATTTCAAAAAATGCAATTATTTCTTAACACTCTTCGATCCATTCCTGGACTTTGTTCATTTGGATAAAGGGTTTGTGTTAAAGATGATTATTAGCTGTACCGCTGGTATACTTGTAACCACATTTATTTCTTACGTTTACACTAACAGTGTATACAATAGTCCAAAATGCTTTATACATACGTGTGTATAATTTATTAATCACTTGCATATGGGTTAATTACCCCGTTGGTACATAAACTATACCGAATTTTTAGTTTCATACATAAACTATATCCCTTTGATCAATAGAAATTGGCACATGGTATTTATTTTGTTTTTTAAAATTCTTCATTTATTTAAGGGTTAATAACAAGATTAGTCCTTAATGTTCTATTATTTTTAAATATCATCCTTGGTCTTTATAAATAAAATATTATTTTTAAAAAATAGAAAAATATTTAAACCAACTACTAAGTGACACGTGGCACAATATTAAAATTAAAATTATTATTTTTATTTCTTCTTCCCCCTCCCACCAGTTTTCCCTCTTCCCTCGTTATTCAACCAAACGCAGTCTAACAGACGAGTCTTGTCAGTAGGCCAGCGCCGACTACCGTGTTGAACGACCACCGCCGTTGATCGCCTCCAACCACTGTACTGGCCACCATAGTGTAGTTTAACAAAAAAACTCAAGAAATTTATTAGTGGTATACGAATCGATTTCAGCTCCTAATTCAATTGATTTTCAGTTTTACACTTTCACTACTTGCTAATCCCGAACCCTACCCCTTTCTTGACTCTAACTAAATTCTATTTCACATGCAGTTAATTAAATTGTTTCAAAATTTTGATTATTTTTCATTTATGATTTAACTCTACAATTTTTTTCTTTTCCTTCTACATCATGCTCAACAAATCATAGAAACGAAAAACCCATTTCAAGAATATATTACCTGCTCATGGGACCACCCAAGTAAATCATAAGCCTTCGTTTTGAATTTCATAGATTCCTTTTGTCTTTTCATGCCTATGTTTTGAAGTTTTTTATGGACTTAAAGCTGGTTTCTTGATGTAAAAGTAAGTTTTCAAAAATGTTTTCATTGGTTGATGAAAAGATGGTAAAGATGAAGATAATGGTCGATGAAAATAGAAGAAAGTCGAGGAGTTTCCAGATATTTGATGCTTGCATAAGAAAACTTGCTTGCTGGAATGAGTTTGGTTGAATATAGAGAGAAGGGAGAAAAAAGGGGAAGAGAAGAGAAGATAAATAAATATTATTATTTTTTTAGAAAAAAACAGTTTTTAATATGGTGCCACATGTCACTTATTGATCGGTTTATTATTTTTTTATAACTTTTTGAAATAAATATTTGGATTTTTTAAAAAAATTGAAGGGTTAAATTAAAAAATAATAAAATATTGAGGACTAATCTTGTTATTAACCCTTAAATAAATGCAAATTTTTAAAAATAAAATAAATACCACATGTCAATTTTTAACTGGTCCAAGGGGTCCACGTCAACTTCCGTAACAGAATAGTGTAAACCCGTTGACGACAGAAAAGTTCATGCATGAAAATGAGTATAAAAAAAGTTAATATATAAACTGAGAATTCGATATAGTTCATGTACCAAAAGGGTAATCAACCCCTTGTGTATCAATGAACTATATTTAAAATGACATCAGTTATTTTATCTTTTTACAAATATTGACATAATTATGATGTTCTTTAGCGTAATGAAACTAAAAAATATTTAAATTTCAAAATATTAAAAATATAAATACATATATTTAAATTACTAAAAACCATAAGTCATAAAATTCTTGTCAGACTAGCCATTTCATGTTTTGCACATCGAAAGCCTTTATATTTTACAGATTAAACACACAAAACTTGAACCAAATCATTGGAATATTTTATAATAACCAAACCAAACCCCGACCAACTTAAAGCTAGATATAAGACAGTTTAAACACAAACAAAAGCCACTTCCAAGACCCAACTCAAATCAAGAGCATTTTCCTCCACCTCATCATCATTAATATTTTTGATGTGATTGAGAAAAATCAAAGGTGAAAGGGAAATCACACCGTAGTTACTAAGGAATCGAAATGTACATACCGGGAGGAAAACTTGAACACATGAACTTACAGGACGGTGTTAACATGAAGGGCTTTGAGCAACGAAGTAGCCATTTGTTTCACCAACACTTGCCCATCTCTGCGTTCTTCGATTAGATTCTGAAGCTTCTGTGGTAAATCGTTCTCCACTATTAGTTGCTTCGGTCGTGGGTGGTGCTCGTAAACAGCCTGTAAAAGTTAAAAAATTACAATGATATTCATGATAAACATCCTTCAAGGTTATTGGCATCAGTACAACCTTTTGTAAACAGAATTAAAAGTGCACAGATTCTGGCAACGGAAAGGGTCATACTTACCTTGATTAATTTAAGTAAAATAAGACGAGCAAATGCATCCTGATGATCCAATCTTGAGATTAGCAGGGGCGTCAATCCATTAACAGCTAATGTCGTGTTTATTCGGGATGATTTCCTACATACCAGAAATTAATAGGGTCAGCTTAGCAAAATATCGATATACGGCAGTCTCTTAAATGTCTATAGAAAGAGGAGAGAGTAAACAGAACTTTCTCATCAACTTCTATGCAAGTATAAAATCAATTCCCTAAATACTAAGAAATAACCAAAGGAAGGGTGTAGTATCTCGTACGTGATGATTTTCAAGAATGGCTCCAATATGTGGACAAAATGTTGCTCCGGACAAGACTGGAAAAACTTAACCAATCTTTGAGCTGCATCCTTCTTCAGCAAACCTTGTTCCACCTTGCGGTTGTCGTTGTCATGAGCCAAGCAAACGGCAATTGAATCTAATGCTGTCACAGACCATACTTCATCGTTAAGCAAACTCAATTACACATCCAATCCACCGTGGGCCCTCAACTGCTCCCTTGAATTACGTGATGCATGAGCCATGTCACACAGTAGCGACAATGCATGCTGTTTTAAAGGAGAATCTGACATGATAAAATTCATCAGGTGTGGAATAATTCCGTTTTCCGCTGCTTGTTCCTGTCTCCTCTTGTTTATCTTGGACAAATTGAACAGGGCATTGAGGACCTTCAGAAAATAAGTCAAAATTTATCAGAATAATGTCAGTGGCACCTCTCAAAAGAGCAAATATTCAACCCGATTTAATAATAATCACAATCAGATAAGAGAATTTCAAACAGAAATTTGGTTTGAGATTTAAAGCTGCAGTATATTATATGCATTGCCAATTACCAACCAGAAGAGAAGAAAAAAAGGGTTTAAATAGTATAATTAATAAATAGGCTAAAAAAAGAAGCCTGTATGCTACCCTCCCTCAAGGTTCAGCAATCAGCTCCCCAAAGCTAATCCCTAGTATACAGGTGGATGTTTGGATCAGAAGTGGGCAATGGGGAGAAAAATCAACGTCTCACGAGAGAGAAAAAGGAACAGGAATTTGCAAAGCAAGAAATTAGTACATTAAAAGCAATTTAGATTTATTTAGTAAAAACTTTGCTAGTAGTTATAAACTCCAAAGATGATCTAATTCTATGGTAAGAAACTGAAAAGACTTTTCAAACAATATACTGAATTCAGTCAACATTAGAATCAAATCCAGGAGATAACAGCCCAAAAGGGTAATGGAAGTAATTTAGACAAAGTTATCAAATAAGCAGGAGCTAGATTAAAACCAGGTGCACCATATTATAAAATAACATGAAGTCTCAGATAAGCTCAGATGATAATTAAAGTAGACGAAATATCAATTTTTCTAGCAAATGCATCATTAGGCATAAGGATCAAAAGTATATAAGGCAAACCTCGTGATGTATTTGTGAAACAAGAGGCCCATCTTTGAGTTCTAGATTTGGGATCTAATACTTAATAGCATCTGCTCGTTGAAGATTCTCTAAGCAGTTTGGATCAGTGGACAAATGATTAATGCACTTCAGTATCTATGAAAAAGATGACTAGTTAGTAAAAAGAACAAAGGAAAAATGAATTGAAAGTCAAACAGTTTATGTACCTTTAAAAGAATAGGTGGTTCAATGCGATTGAACATCTGAAAAAGAAGCTTTGGCTACACATGTAGGACTTAACGACAGTATCTGCTTTAGCAAACTCAAGAAGTAGATCTGCAACCTTTTCCAGGTACTCTCTGGCAACATCCGCATTCATTGTTGATACCATGTTGGAGAGCAACCCTGATGATGTCGTGCTTCCTGGTCTAGCATTTAAAACACCTGAGCCAGATAATACACCTGATGCTGTCTGAGAAACTACACCAGATCTGGATGCTGCTCCTTCATTAAAAGCCAGTTGCCCAACTTTCTTACTCACTGTTTTATGTGAAATTTTAGGTGTAGAATCAACAATTCCATTTTCTCTTCCATGGCCAGAGACCTCTGAAATCATAAAGAAACTCACAGCCTTCAAAAAAAGTCTACAACTTGTGTTTTAAATATTAAGAAGCTCAGTGGAAATACCATATATTTCATCAAAAGGTAAACTTAAACTTTATATGCCCAACTTAGAAAGTTCCAACATACTGATAAAAATAATGAAGTTCCATGTGCCTGGGTAGTTACTGAAGTGGGAAATCCATTTGATATACTTTCTATCAATTTGGGAGGTCTATCTGTAGAAGTCCTGCCTGCAGAGGTACTTATCCTCTGCTGTCTGAGGTCAATCTCCGCTCTAGCAGGATCAAGTGTCCACCGATCTGAGTTTTCTCGATCTCTGGAAATAGTTGAAGCTTCCTTGGCACCAATGTTTGAAACTTTTTCCAGGGACGTCAGATCTGCCAATTTAGAACCAACTGTAACATCCACTGCTCCACTGCTAAATTGAGCTCTGTCACTGTCAACAGCAAGATAACGTGAATCTGGCAGATAGGCATCTGACCTCTGAGAAAGTGAAGTTGAAGCCCGAGAAGGTTCTTGTGCTACTGTTGGAAAGGAGTGTTCAATTATTCCATGCCTAACTTTAAGGATATTAGATTGATCAGTAAGAGAGAGTGGAGTCTCACTCTGAGCAAACAAAGGATGAGATGAATCTAATGGACCAGAACGTTGCTGTTGAGCTGAACCATCTACTGCAAATCCACCCCCAACAGATATGGTAGCAAGTCGAGTTGCCTCATTTAAACTATACAGAGTATTAATAAGCCTCAGCAATATCCCATTCTTAGCAGCTATCTGACAGAAATCATTCCTTGGGGTTGATCGCTGAAGCTTGAAGACCTGCCACATGCCATCAATTGCTAGGTGCACCATTTCCCTGTGCAAGAAAAGGCTAATGAGCTTTTTTCAATTATAGAAAGGAAAATTCACAGGAGCATCTAAAACATAATATTCCAAAAATGACTAGGGGTAGAAGAATCAAAAGGTGATGGTGCATCAATGAAGTCGACAATCATAATTTTGATCACTTGGTTTTTTTTAGCTTTCCAAAATAGCATACTGTCACAAGTCTTGCATTAAAATGCATATCAACTATTAACCGCATCCAAAAACACACAAACCTGTACTTTGCATAATCAGCCTCTAAAAAGCCAACTAAAACAGGGATTCCACGGCAAGCTATGAACATCTGTAAAGTTAAAGAGCTATAAAAGGAAACAAACATGGTCAGTACAAGCCTTTTCCAACAATTAAAAGCAATATTAAGCAACTGGAGTAATGAGGAAAGAATTCAACACCTTGATAGACAAAGCTGTTGCAAGAAACAAGCTGCTTCCATCCGAATTTCCCGAGGACGATCAGGCCCCGCAAAACTCATTACAAAAGGGATCTATAATATAACTTGAAGTGAATAAAACTTCTTAAATACTACAATATTCACTCTCATAGTCCCTCCCTCCCTCCCTCCCTTTCTAATTTTATTTGAAAAGACCAAAGAAATAACAGGCAAATACACAAAGATAGAAATCATGAGCAGTATGGAAAATTTTATTCACATGAACTACAACCACCAAAGGACAAACTAAGGGTTATAAAAATGACGATAAAGCCTCATTAAGAGTTCTCATGGTAATAGCTCATTAGTGCGAAACAAGGAGGTTGCCCATGCCTGGAAACACGTAAGGTTATCAAAGTGCCAGAACACTTTGTTATCAATGAAGAGGGGAAAACAAAATTAAACAGAACTCCTTGTTAAGACCCACGACCTGTTAAGCATGCAATAAGTGTATACCTTGTGTCCACTGTTATATATATATATATGAATAAATGAAACAAATGACCATAGAACTTACAAATCCCAGGAGACAAGCATTCTCCTGGAAATCAGTGTTGTCTTTTACAATCTGATTAATAAGTTGAAGCACAGAACATATAACCTGCAATTGCAGTAAAGATTAACATTGTCAGTTGGTCTTCACCAAGCTAATAACCTAGTTGGAAACAATCTAAGAGAATTTTTGTAGGTTAATATGTAAATAATAAGAGTTGTAAGTCAATTCGAACTAAGTAGTTTAGAAGAGTTGTAAGTCTATCCTAACTAAGTAGTTTAGTTAGAGTCTAACTCTATCCATATAAGGGATAAGAGTCTTAGCCGAGAGAATTCTACTCAATGTAAAACTCCTTGTAAAAGTCTATAAGTAGACTTTATTTTTCTGTAAATCAATATAACAAGAGTAGAAAAACTTCTCTAACCCTATTTTCTACATGGTATCAGATTAGGAAGATCCTACCTATCCAACAATTTTTTTTCCTTCCAGTCTCTCTGTCGATCAAAACCTTTCTTTTCAATGGCTCATTCAGACCCCCTCCGCTCAAAAATCGATTCTCAAAATCATCCTCGTCCCTATGAGTTCCAAATTTTCAGATTCATCTCTTTCTCCAATTACATCCTACAAACTAAATGGAAACAACTATCTCCCTTGGTCTCGATCGGAAGGTCAGTATATTACAGGAAGAAGGAAAGCTTCCTATCTCTCGATTCAATGCCTATTCCGAAGAATCTGATCCAAATTATTCTAACTGGTTGAGTGAAAACAACATGATTATGTCATGGCTAATTAATTCCATGGTTCCCGGTTGGGGAAAATTTCATGCTCTACCAGACTGCATGCAGAGAGATATGGAGTGCGGCCAGGATACATACTCCAAAGGTGGATAATACACGTAATTGTTTGGGGTTGAAAACCAGATTAAGGATCTCGCACAAGGAGATTTGTCTGCAGAAGTACAAAGATTTTTTGGAGTTCTCACTAAGTGTTGGCAACAAATCGATTTATATGAGGCCAATGAGTGGAAGTGTTCGATGATGTTAACTTCTATAGTAGAATCAAAAATCGAGAGAGAATCTTTCAATTTCTTTCTGACTTAATGGTGAGTTTGATGGGGCAAGGAGCAGAATTTTGGCTACTAAACCTCTACCATTGGTTCGGGAGGCCTTTTAAAGATTAGGAGAGAAGAAAGCGGACTCTCCTTGATGGTACCAAATGCTCAATGTACGGATGCTTGGCACTAATTACAAACTCTAATCACGGGAATAAACAAAGGAGGGGAGACCATGGTGTGAACACTTGTAAAAAAGATCGACATTTGATGGAGCAAAGGTCTTTGGAAGCTACATGGAAAACCAAAGAGACCGAAACCCTCTAAATCCAGTTTGAAAGGAAGCAAATGTTGCATCTACGAGAACATAATTCCAGCGAGCTTGATACAAAGCGGTTGCGAGAACTTCAACAAATACTCACCAACTATCGCCTAAAACTCATACTACCGCTTTAACAACATCCAAGGTAGAATTTCTTGCTTAGCAACAATTAATACCTTACATTGGATAGTAGATTCGGGTGCCTCGACCATATGACAGAAATATGAGTCTGTTCGAAAAGTATAGCCATCACAGATCTCCTTCCTCGATCAAGATAGCAGATGGTTCCCTCTCAACAGATTAAAGGGAGTGGCTCTATTGAATTAAGCAAACATATAGTATTATCTGATGTACTTTATGTTCCTAAATTAGCCTGTAATTTATTATCGGTGAGCAAGTTGATTAAGGATATTCACCGTAATGCTAATTTTGGGGTGATGGATGTATTTTTTTTCGAGCACAGGGCTCAAGATGGTGATTGGCGGTGCTAGGCTATCTAATGGCTTATATATCCTTGATGGAATATCCTACGTAACTCCTTCATTCCCGATTGCCTTCAAACATCGGTTTCATCCACAAGCTTAGGTTCGGATAATATTATGCTCGCATCTTAGATTAGGACATCCCGTTTTTATTACCTTGCAAAGTTGTTTCCAAATCTCTTTATCAATAAAAATCCCTCTTCTTTTACTTGTGAAGTATGTCGATGGCAAAACATACCAAAAAACCATATGTTTCTTCTCCTTTTAAACCTACTTCACCATTTGCTATTATACACAAAGTGATATTTGGGGCCCTTCTAAAGTTCAAACATTTAAGGTCTAGGTGGTTTGTGTCTTTCATTGATGATTTCTCTAGGACCACTTGGACATATTTAATGAGAGAAAAGTCCGAGGTTGAAGTAATTTTTAAAACTTTTTATCAAATGATAAAAACACAGTTCGATAGAAATATCAAAGTGGTTAGGAGTGATAATGGGAGTGAATATCTTAGCAAGTCTATTAGGTGTTTCTTTCGAGAAAAGGGAATTGTTCATCTCACCTCATGTGTCAATACCCTCAACAAAATGGAGTGGTTTGAGAGGAAGAATAGACATCTAATGGAAGTAACTAGGTCCCTTTTGTTTTCAGCTAATGCACCTAAATATCTTTGGGGGAAGCTCTTCTTTCATCGCAACCTACCTTATCAATAGGATGCCTAGCAAGACTCTAGGATTCAAAATACCCACTTTGAAGTTCTGTTTCAACATTTTCCACACTTTAAACCATTGTCCTCAGCTCTTCCTTTTGAGTCTTTGGATGCACATCTTTTATTCACGTGCACAACAACAATCGTAGTAAACTGGATCCTAAATCATTAAAGTGTGTATTTATAGGTTACTCCTCGAGTCGGAAGGGTTACAAATGTTACTGCCCACTAATAGGAAAACCTATATCTCCTTTGATGTTACCTTTTTGAAAATGTAAATAATAAGAGTTGTAAGTCAATTCGAACTAAGTAGTTTAGAAGAGTTGTAAGTCTATCCTAACTAAGTAGTTTAGTTTCTCTAACTCTATCCATATAAGGGATAAGAGTCTTATTGAAAAGAATTCTACTCAATGTAAAACTCCTTGTAAAAGTCTATAAGTAGACTTTATTTTTCTAAATCAAAATAACAAGAGTAGAAAAAACTTCTCTAACCCTATTTTCTACATGGTATCACACTTAGGAAGATCCTACCTATCCAACAATTTTTTTCCTTCTCAATGTCTATACAAGGATCAAAACCTTTCTTTTCAATGGCTGTTGGACCCCTCCGCTTCAAAATCGCCTCTCAAAATCATCCTTTTGAGTTACCTATGAGTTCCAAATGAGAGTAATATTCATCTCTTCTCCAATTACATCCTACAAACTAAATGGAAACAACTATCTCCCTTGGTCTATTAGAAACAGGATAAGAAGAAATGTGTTCTCTCATTCAATGCCTATTCCGGAAGAATCTATCCAAAGTTATTCTAACCGGGTTGAGTGAAAACAACATGATTATGTCATGGCTAATTAATTCCATGGTTCCCAAGTTGGGAAAATTTCAGGCTCTACCAGTCCCAATGGATATGGAGTGCAGAAGAGGATACATACTCACTGTGGATAATACACTTGGTGTTTGGGGTTGAAAACCCAGATTAAGGATCTCGGTTCAAAATGATTTGTCAAGCAGTCAGTCAGGAGTTCTCACTAAGTGTTGGCAACAAATCGATTTATATGAGGCCAATGAGTGGAAGTGTTGATGATGTTAACTTCTATAGTAGAATCAAAAATCGAAGGAGAATCTTTCAATTTCTTTCTAGACTTAATGGTGAGTTTGATGGGGCAAGGAGCAGAATTTTGGCTACTAAACCTCTACCATTGGTTCGGGAGGCCTTTTTCAGAGATTAGAGAGAAGAAAGACTCTCCTGATGGTACCAAAAAAAGAAAGTACATGCTTGAGACTAATTACAAACTCTAATCCTTGGAATAAACAAAGGAGGGGGAGACCATGGTGTGAACACTGTTTAAAGACTGGACATTTGATGGAGCAATCTTTGGAAGCTACATGGAAAATAAAGAGACCGAAACCCTCTAAATCCAGTTTGAAAGGAAGCAAATGTTGCATCTACAGAACATAATTCCAAATTGCATACTCAAAGCGCATTGTTAGAACTCAACAAATACTGACCAACTATCGCCTAAAACTCATACTGGATGCAATTTAACAACATCCTCGAGGTAGAATTTCTTGCTTAGCAACAATTAATACCTTTCATTGGATAGTAGATTCGGTGCCTAGGACCATATGACAGAAATATGAGTCATTTCAAAAAGTATAGCCATCACAGATCTCCTTCCTCGATCAAGATAGCAGATGGTTCCTCTCACATATTAAAGGGAGTGGCTCTATTGAATTAAGCAAACATATAGTATTATCTAGAATGTACTTTATGTTCCTAAATTAGCCTTGTAATTTATTATCAGGAAAGCAAAGTTGATTAAGGATATTCACCGTAATGCTAATTTTGGGGTGATGGATGTATTTTTCGAAGTTTATAGGGCTCGAAGATGGTGATTGGCGAATAGGCTATCTAATGGCTTATATATCCTTGATGGAATATCCTACGTAACTCCTTCATTCCCATTGCCTTCAAACATCGGTTTCATCCACAAGCTTAGGTTCGTCAAATATTATGCTCGCATCTTAGATTAGGACATCCCGTTTTATTACCTTCCAAAGTTGTTTCCAAATCTTTTATCAATAAAAATCCCTCTTCTTTTACTTGTGAAGTATGTCATCAAACAAAACATACCAAAAACCATATGTTTCTTCTCCTTTTAAACCTACTTCACCATTTGCTATGCTATTATACATAATGATATTTGGGGCCAATTCTAAAGTTCAAACATTTAGAAGTCTAGGTGGTTTGTGTCTTTCATTGATGATTTCTCTAGGACCACTTGGACATATTTAATGAGAGAAAAGTCTTAGGTTGAAGTAATTTTAAAACTTTTTATCAAATGATAAGAAACAAGTCTATAGAAATATCAAAGTGGTTAGGAGTGATAATGGGAGTGAATATCTTAGCAAGTCTATTAGGTGTTTCTTTAAAAAGGGAATTGTTCATCTCACCTCATGTGTCAATACCCCTCAACAAAATGGAGTGGTGAGAGGAAGAATAGACATCTAATGGAAGTAACTAGGTCCCTTTTTTTTTTTCCTAATGCACCTAAATATCTTTGGGGGAAGCTCTTCTATCATTGCAACCTACCTTATCAATAGGATGCCTAGCAAGACTCTAGGATTCAAAATACCCACCAAGTTCTGTTTCAACATTTTCCACACTTTAAACCATTGTCCTCGCCTCTCTTCCTCTTCGAGTCTTTGGATGCACATCTTTTATTCACGTGCACAACAACAATCGTAGTAAAGAAATCCTAAATCATTAAAGTGTGTATTTATAGGTTACTCCTCGAGTCGGAAGGGTTACAAATGTTATTGCCCACTAATAGGAAAACCTATATCTCCTTTGATGTTACCTTTTTGAAAATCAACCTTACTTTGCCTATTGCTATTATTCAGGGGGAGAGACCTAAAGAATCTCACCCATACAATCCTTTATTTCTATACCTATCCTTCCCGAGCAAAGCCTTGGATATCATTGAAACTGCTGTCCCTAATCCCCCGTGACACAACTTCTCCACACCCAATACACCTTCTCCACAGTCCTAGACCCTCCAAGAAGAAGATACAACACCTCCTCCTACACTCGAACTATATCACACTGCGTGACTCCACAACCACCGGAGAAACAACTCAATGTCTATACAAGGAGGAAAAGAAATCAAATCAAGATGTTGGTCACCTAGCACTTGCCAGAACAAGTTTTGAGTTACGATGCTATAGAGACACAAGGTAATATTATTTCACAAGATTCTCATCAAAACTTAGATGACTTTCCTATTGCTATTAGAAAAGGGATAAGGAAATGTGTTGCTCATCCTATCAATAAATTTGTTGCCTATGGGAAGTTATTATCAATTGGACATCAAAGCCTTTACAACAAAGATTGATAGTGTTGAAGATCCCCAAGACATAGAAGAGGCGTTCGAAAGTCCCGAATGGAGGAAGACCACGAAGAAGAGGTCAAAGCACTCTGAAAGAATGATACTTGGTGTTTGAATCCCCTAGAGCATGGTACGAGAAGGAAAAAGGCTATGGTTCAAAATGGGTACAAGCAGAGTCAGGGACCATACATTGTTTCGAAAGGTTGCTCCGGATGGTAAGAAGACCCTTCTAATTGTCTATGTTGATGATATGATCATTACAGGGGATGATCTTGAAGAAATAAAAGTGCTAAAAACTGTTCTAGCTAAGGAGTTCGAGACTAAGGATTTGGGAAGCCCGAGGTACTTCTTAGGAATGGAAGTAGCAAGATCGAAAGAGGGGATTGTTATAAACCAAAGAAAGTACATCCTAGATCTACTTATAGAAACTGGGATGCTTGGAAGTAGACCAAATTTGAAACTCCAATGGAACCAGTTTAAAGTTCAAAAAGGTGAAATGGGAATCCAAAGTGAATAAAGAACCCTATCGAGACTAGTTGGGAAACTAATCTATCTCTCACTTACCGGGCCCGATATTGCATACTCGGTGGGCATAGTTAGTCAACATATGAGTGACCCTCGAGAAGAGCACATGGATGCAATCAATAGAATTACGAGATACTTGAAATTTACACTGGATCTGGACTACTTTTCAAGAAACATCGGGATAGGACAATAAAAGTCTACACGTTTCAAGTCAAGGCAGAGAATTGTGATAGAAGATCTGTTAGTGGCTATTGCACATATTTATGGGGAAATTTGGTCACCCGAGAAGCAAGCAAGTGATTTCTAGAAGTAGTGCGAAGCGGAAATTGAGCCTTGGCTCTAGGGATTTGTGAAGGAATGTGGATCAAGAAACTTCTTATGGAGTTAGAATTGGATGGAAAGGCGAATTTGAAGTTTATAGTGACAACCCGATCGAATGAGCATTGCTAGAAATCCAAGATACAACACGACAGGACCAAACACATTGAGATTGATAGACACTTCATCTATGAGAAGGTCAACAACAGGGTTGTAAAACTTCACTATATTCCTACTAAAGACCAGCTAGCCGATATTTTCACCAAAGCACTTCCAAGAGTGAGCTTTGAAGAAATGTCATCCAAACTGGGTGTACATAACATATACACACCAGTTTGAGGGGGGGTGTAGGTTAATATGTAAATAATAAGAGTTGTAAGTCAATTCGAACTAAGTAGTTTAGAAGAGTTGTAAGTCTATCCTAACTAAGTAGTTTAGTTAGAGTCTAACTCTATCCATATAAGGGATAAGAGTCTTAGCCGAGAGAATTCTACTCAATGTAAAACTCCTTGTAAAAGTCTATAAGTAGACTTTATTTTTCTGTAAATCAAAATAACAAGAGTAGAAAAACTTCTCTAACCCTATTTTCTACAGTTACCTTTTTTGAAAATCAACCTTACTTTGCAGGGCCTGACATTCAGGGGGAGAGACCTAAAGAATCTCAGTCCATACAGTCCTTTATTCCTATACCTATCCTTCCCGAGCACACCTTGGATATCATTGAAACTGCTGTCCCTAATCCTGTAGACACACAACTTCTCCACACCCAATACACCTTCTCCACAGTCTAGACCCTCCAGTCCCTATACAACACCTCCTCCTACACTCGAACTATATCACACTCTGTGACTCCACAACCACCGGAGAAACAACTCAATGTCTATACAAGGAGGAAAAGAAATCAAATCAAGATGTTGGTCACCCTAGCACTTGCCAGAACCAGTTTTGAGTTACGATGCTATAGAGACAGAGGAGGTAATATTATTTCACAAGATTCTCATCAGAACTTAGATGACTTTCCTATTGCTATTAGAAAAGGGATAAGGAAATGTGTTGCTCATCCTATCAATAAATTTGTTGCCTATGGGAAGTTATTATCCGGTTTCAAAGCCTTTACAAACCCGGCATTGATAGTGTGAAGATCCCCAAGACAAGAGAAGAGGCGTTGAAAGTCCCGAATGGAGGAAGGTCATTGAAGAAGAGGTCAAAGCACTCTGAAAGAATGATACTTGGTGTTTGACCGAGTTACGAGAAGGGAAAAAGGCTGTTGGGTGCAAATGGGTATTCACAAATAAAATATCACTCGGATGGGAGCATTGAGAGGTACAAAGCAAGGCTAGTGGCTAAAGGGTTTACTCAATCCTATGGAGTAGATTATCAAGAAACCTTTGCCCCAAAGCTAAGTTGAATACCATCAGTGTTATTATCGATGTCTGTTAACAAAGACCGGAAGTTACACCAATTGGACATCAAAAATGCTTTCCTCAATGGAAGCTTGGAGGAAGAAGTATACATGGAGGTTCCACCAGGTTTGGAGGAAAAGACCACGAAGAGGACAAAGTGCAAACTCAATAAATCCTTGTGCGGATTAAAGCAATCCCCTAGAGCATGGTTTGACAGATTTGCTAAGGCTATGGTTCAAAATGGGTACAAGCAGTCAGTCGGACCATACATTGTTTCAAAGGTTGCTCCGGATGGTAAGAAGACCCTTCTAATTGTCTATGTTGATGATATGATCATTACAGGGGATGATATTGAAGAAATAAAAGTGCTAAAAAACTGTTCTAGCTAAGGAGTTCGAGACTAAGGATTTGGGAAGCCCGAGGTACTTCTTAGGAATGGAAGTAGCAAGATCGAAAGAGGGGATTGTTATAAACCAAAGAAAGTACATCCTAGATCTACTTATAGAAACCGGGATGCTTGGAAGTAGACCAAATTGAAACTCCAATGGAACCAGGGTTTAAAGTTCAAAAAGGTGAAATGGGAATCCAAAGAATAAAGAACCCTATCGAGAGACTAGTTGGGAAACTAATCTATCTCTCACTTACGGGCCCGATATTGCATACTCGGTGGGCATAGTTAGTCAACATATGAGTGACCCTCGAGAAGAGCACATGGATGCAATCAATAGAATTCTCGAGATACTTGAAATTTACACTGGATCCGGACTACTTTTCAAGAAACATCGGGATAGGACAATAAAAGTCTACACAGTTCAAGTCAAGCGGAGAATTGATGGATAGAAGATCTGTTAGTGGCTATTGCACATATTTATGGGGAAATTTGGTCACCCGGAGAAGCAAGAAGCAAGTGTGGTTTCTAGAAGTAGTGCGAAGCGAAATTGAGCCTTGGCTCTAGGGATATGTGAAGGAATGTGGATCAAGAAACTTCTTATGGAGTTAGAATTGGATGGAAAGGCGGAATTTGAAGTTTATAGTGATGACCCGATCGAAGAATGAGCATTGCTAGAAATCCAAAGACAACACACGGGACCAAACACATTGAGATTGATAGACACTTCATCTATGAGAAGGTCAACAACGGGTTGTAAAACTTCACTATATTCCTACTAAAGACCAGCTAGCGATATTTTCACCAAAGCACTTCCAAGAGTGAGCTTTGAAGAAATGTCATCCAAACTGGGTGTACATAACATATACACACCAGTTTGAGGGGGAGTGTAGGTTAATATGTAAATAATAAGAGTTGTAAGTCAATTCGAACTAAGTAGTTTAGAAGAGTTGTAAGTCTATCCTAACTAAGTAGTTTAGTTAGAGTCTAACTCTATCCATATAAGGGATAAGAGTCTTAGCCGAGAGAATTCTACTCAATGTAAAACTCCTTGTAAAAGTCTATAAGTAGACTTTATTTTTCTGTAAATCAATATAACAAGAGTAGAAAAACTTCTCTAACCCTATTTTCTACAATTTTCCCCCTTTCCCATCTAGGAAACCAAAGTTTTTCTTCCTTTTTTTTTTTTTGGGGGGGGGGGGGTTGAGTGTCATAGTTGACTTACACGAGTTTTCGGGACATCAAGCAAGTCCATTAGAGGCAGCAAACCATGCTGTGTAACAAAAACAGTCTTCTGTTCAGGACGCTGGTGGAAGATCGCAACAAGTTTCTGACAGGCAGTCACAATTGCATCCTCTGATTCCTCTGGTCTTAGTGAGCCAACTAATCTACCAAACTCAACAGCCTATATAGCAAAAAGAAAATATGCTTTTTAAATCTCTCTGCTGCCAGAAACAACAACACGAGGAAGATTCAAAATAAAAAATTCAACAGAGGAATTTGATAATTAGGAATGAAGAGGACAATGAGGAGCAGATAAGGATTGGGAAAAAGTACAAATTCATTATTCTAGTTACTGACATGACCATGTTTTGTCCTCGTGGAGTCCGAGTAACACATACGCCTACTCTCCACAAGATTGGCAATTAAACAAAACTAAATAGAAAACTACAAAAAGGGAATACCCCTGGATTCAAAAAATAGGAAGCAGTATAATTTATAATTTTCAATAGAAAGATCGTGAAAATTTAAATTTACTAGATTTGCGGGTAACGTTCATTTGTAAAGGATGACTAAGATCAATTGGAAGAAAATTTAAGACTCAAAAAACTAAAAGATTACTTTAGAATAAAATTAATAATTTCTTTGGAGAAGGAATATGAAGATAGGTTCAGAAACATAAACATGGACACATGCGTAGGTTGAAAATCATAACAGCATTAAACAATGTTTAACTTGAATAATGTTGCTGTCAAAAATTATGAAACTTCAATTATCAATTGAAGATAAAATTGCAAAAGTTCAAACAAGTAACTGAGATACTTAACAGGATAAAAGTTACTTTAAACCTAAAAGAAACTCCAAAACAGTAAGTATCCAAAACCACAATCTGCATGAAAACCTCAATATGCTCAAGGGTGGAGTGCATTGCGCAACAGAAGAGGAAGAGAGGTTCCATTACAGAGAAAAGAAACCAAAGCACTTTTGAAAGAAACGTTTGGAACCTGTAGGGGATATAGGTTGTCAGCGGGTAACTTCTCATCTCCAAAAACCTGGCCACAACAATACCATAAAACAAGAGAAAACATCAAGCTCATGTCTGACAGTAGCACATAAACTTCATACTCCTAGCATACCAAACCACAGAGATAATTTACACATACCAAACCATCAATGTCAATTACATCATCCTTCAAAACACCCATCATTAAGCGAAGCAGGTTACCACCTCCATTTGACTGCCCCATTTCCTCTTCCATTTGTTTCTTAGCAATTGTATCCCTTAATTTCTTAGCTAGGTCATTCTTTCCAGTATCAGGCAGGGTAGCTTTGTTCACATTCGATGTAGAAGCAGATGTAGAAGCTTCAGCTGAACTTTCAGGTAGGTTTTTATCGAATGGATGAAATAAGTCATCCAAGGAAGCATCTCCAGGAGGATCACTAAATCTACTTAGCTCATTCCCATTAGAGATCACTGAAGTTTTCACAGCCTTCAAAAATGGAATTCAAATTGTAAGATTCCACTTTTACTTTCATCAGGAAACCAAAAAGGAAGGTAAGAAAGATTAATGGTAAAATGATGACAAGCTGTATGCATGGAACAGTCAAACAGAACAGGACCAGTATGAACCATTTTTATAGGGGGGAATAAAAGATCACGACACAAAATAATAAGAAAATTATAACCATTATTACAAGTTCGATCCAAACTATAATGTCAAAACAGGCAAAAAGGTAATGAATGCATCTCTTGATAGTTCCCTAACATCTTTAAAATCTAAAGTAACAGCTTATTAGCTCATTAAGCAAAACATATGGGTGAAGAAGATATTTCATGGAGATAATCGGTTCATGATGTCATAGGAAACAAGATTAGTTGTTTCAGCCAATGCAAGTCACACCTAAGCATCCACATGGAGACATGCATAGAAATGTCAGAGAAATGCATCATACAGAAATTTTAAGGTAAATAAATCTGAATTGTATAATCCACTGAATTAACTTTTTTTCAGAAACTGACGATATTCCATGAGGCATTTACCTTTTGCAGACCAGCATCTATAGGTCCAAAGCCAAATGATTTATCCTCAAAATCAATTGAACTTCCTTTTCCTCTATGTCCTTTTTCACTCTGATTTCTTCTTGATTCAGGAGATCCAACATCACCATTTGTCATAACTCCATCTTGATGTGATATATCATGAAGCTGAGCAGAACCATTGGCAGCCACCGCAATCTTAACAGATAGTCTACCAGAACTACTCTGTAATGATAAGCTTTCATGAATCGCCAAGGTTGGAACTTGATCTGATAGTAGATCACTGTCTAAATTATTTGCGATTTCTTCAACTCTTTCCTGATAAGAAGCCAGCTGATGAGTGATCTCTGCTGATAATAACTCTTTCCTGGAGCTCTGGCAATCAAAGATTACAAGTCATTAATGTGATAAAATCAGCATCCTCTACCATCATCATCATCAGTAAAAAAAAGGTTCAAGTGAAGAGGTTCTCACTGTTTCAGAGGCCTCTACTTTCTCCACAGGAAGACTCTCTCCAGCACTCTGATTATCTCCACCAGAGCTTTCTGCATTTGCTGCAATGTCTTCAGAAATGTTTCTGCCAAAGGAATAGGAAAACAACAGCAGTGTCAACCATCATGAGATAAAGATTGAGTAAATAAAACACAAATAGCACGGCTAAAAATGTATTTAATAGCCAATAAAGCAAATCAGCCAAAAAAAACAGCGCCAGCTGAAATACAGGAGTTGAAACACTATCTCAGCAAATGAAAAGATATGGATAAATGTTTCAAATAATCATAGACAAAATTAAATTAGAGTTAAACTCGAGGACACCCCCCCCTTCCCTCTTTGGCTTCATTTTGAAGTTCATATATTGCAATAAAGGAGTTGGAATAAAGTGGAAAAAAAGAGGAAAATCTTTAAGAAATGCATGAACTCTGGACAGAAAAAAGACCAGGTAATAAGGTTACAATAGAAACCTTCATAAGCAAATGTGTCCCCATAATCTATCATGAAAATTGAACTTGCAAGCCCATTAAGTTTTATCCAGATCAAAAGGCTGAAAAGCCTATTAATTAAATTTGATTCTTGCATTCTGGGTTTCACAACAAGCTGCAACCCAAAAAAATTATCTCAGACAGGAGTCGGTAAATGGAACGAGATGTGTGAGATGAAACAGAGCACATATATTCATATATGAACGATTTATAAAGAATCCATCGGTCAACTTAATGTTTGCATGATTAAAGCTGTAGTATCTTGTCAAACAAAAAACTTAAGCAAACAAATTGTCATGAAAATAATGTAGACTAAAATCAGGTAAAACTCTGATTATTTGACCAGCATAATGATTGTAGGTGTCCAGGTGCTAATCGTGGCTGTGGGACTACACAGCACGTAACTTCATGAATGCAACCAAAATCCCATCAAGACAATTTCCAAAACATATAAATGCAGCATATTGTTCTATACATTACCTAATGGTTCCACTATGACGCAGAGACGACCGCAAAGCACGTTTGCAATTCCTTATCCAAGGGTGAGAAAGCAGTGTTTTTGCATCAGGCCTCTGCCTGGCATCCTGAAAATTCAATAAAGTCACTAACAAAACAGCAAATCATCAATGACTTCAAAGTGGTCAACTAAATATTAGTGACGTTTTGATACAACCTTTTGAACTTAGCAGCCACCATCATATTGGAGGACAACAAACTGAACTTCAGTAGCTAAAATACAAACTACGGACCAAGACTGAGGGCCATATATTCTTTAGGCCCCATGGCCATCAACAGTCAATGAAAATTTGGCATGATATTTTATATTTCTCGGATTTTATTTATTTCATTTCATCTTGAGGGTGGCTGCTGAGTAAAGATTGTAAGTTTACAAGAATGTTTTCTAACTCTCAACTTTTAGAGAGTTATTTTTCCCTTCTTTCTGTTTATTAAGAGAGAGCTTTTGAACAAAAGTATCATAGGAAACATTGTAAGGACACTAGTAATGATTCTAATGAATATCTATTTGCTTTTGGTCTTAATAGATTCCACGGTAATATCAACACATCTCATCCCCATTCCCCATTAATAAAGATCTTTCCTTACTAATAATTAATAGTATTCTATCCGCTCAACTAAGCATGACTCATGGATGATAAACTTTTGATAAAATCAAGTGATGGTTAAAATACAAAATCGGAACTTCATTTTTCTTCCACTCACCTTCTTAAAGCATTGGCGCAAAAAGTCGGTAATGTCTGGAGATAGGCTGTCAGGTATTGGTGGATGTTCATCCTGAGGAGAGGAAGACATTGACAAAGGAATGAGCTTGTTAAAGTATTCTTCGTCGGGAAAATGAGATTATGGAACGATTTAATCACTAGGGAGGGAAAGGAAAACAGAAACTCGGATAGAAGAATTTACTCTTATCTTATGAAAAGACAAAAATAATAGTTTCAATATAAATTTCAGAAAACCTGCACAATTCGAAAGAGAGCTGGCATAGGCTGTAGATCATAGTACGGAGGCACACATGTAAGCAGTTCGATCACAGTGCAGCCAACACTCCAAATGTCAGAAGCAGCGCAAACCCCCGACATTTCAATCACCTGAAATATAATTCAACACCCAATGTAAGGCATCCATATACCTCATATAACACGCATGAAAACTTGGAGAAACAAGTTTGAAAGCTAAACGCCACACTCCAATCATCAGTTGGAACCAAAGAACTACCTCCGGGGCCATCCAATATGGTGTTCCAACAACTGAGTGTGTGTTAACATCAGCCTCAGTTAGTTTGGTCGCAACACCAAAATCAGCAAGTTTTACAAGACCCTGAAAAGAGAAATTAAGTTGAGGTTAAGTAGGGAAGAAACCAAGAGAATCCATTCACCCTAAACGAAGACCATCAAAGCTAGGAGACAAAATTACGAGGACAAAACAGCATTGTGACTATAATGAATCTGCGAACAAGTGGGGCCACTGAGGTTTGAGGCAATAAAATATGGCCACAAATTCAGCAGCCCATGGGTGTTCCACTCTTTAAAAAAAAAACTTGAGCACTTTGACTTCATTTATATTAGCAGATTTCTCACTCGCCACATAAGTTGCCAAAGTACAAGGTAATATACGAATTAAGTGGACTTAATTCAATTAGTCACTAATGCCCATAAAGAAGGTCATATGGTACTGTTCTCTTTAAAATCTCTGCTCCCATGCTCAAATTTATAGAAAGAAAACCATTAAAAATAACTGCTCCGAAATAAAAATAATAATAATCTTCTCAAATATAAATAATAACTCTCTAAGAGTAAAGCAAAATAAAATAGCTATTTGGTTACCTCTTTAGTTGTCAAAATATTTGCACCCTTAATATCCCGATGGATAACACCCTGTTCATGTAGATAAACCAAGCCTTCCAAAACCTGTTCAACAAGTAATTAGCATATCCAAATGATACTTTAATATGGAAATGAAGCGGTAAATTGCAGAAATACAAAAAAAAACCTGGGAAATATAAACAGCCACCAATGATTCTGGAAAAGGCCCAAATTTATTGGGCTTGATAATGTTTGCAAGAGATCCATTCTCCACGTACCTATTAAAATGTGAAACAATAACTAGAAGTTCCTAATGGCTCAGAGAACATGCAATCACAATGTAAGGTTTCTTACTCAAGAATTATATGCAGGTGAGTCTTTGTCTTCGATGATCCAAGATACTTCACAATGTTTTTATGGTTCAAATTCTGCAAAGAAGCTCAAATGTCTATTAGCATTAGCAAGATACTGACACATAATGCCATGCATTCCAACAAGCAGCAGACAACTACCACAAAGATTACCAGCAAACAAAATATAATAGACAAGAGGAAATTATAAGGGATTAGTAGTTGTAACACAGACAACAGGCAGTAAGACATCTTCAGCGTACATATGGCAAACCCATGCATCAAATAAGCAAGGGGGAATTTTGATGTAGCATTACAGTTCAAAAAAGCACCAAAATAGACCCAAAAAAGCAATTAAAGGAGGGAGTTACCTTCAATAAATCAATCTCTTGCTGCAATGTTAGCCCGTCCACCAGCCAAGTGTATCCAAAAGAAAAACGCAACTTGTCAGCCAAGCTAACACAAAAAAGACCCCGGAATAGTAAATGCATGTTTCAAAGATAGAATTCTATGGACCAATAGGGCTGTAAACAAACAGAGCATTGCCGAACTACTCGTGACCATTCTAGATTGTTCGTTTGTTAAGCTAAATAAACAAGTATGAACAAAAAAATGTCCGTTTAACATGAGCAGAAGTCTCTTTGTTCAAGCTCGGTTCATTTACAGCCCTATGGACCAAATATAAATTTTTAGTCATTTTGCATGTTTATCACCTAATTCTTTCGAAATGTTTGACAAATATGTTACTTAGACCACAATTACGGCCTCGAATTATCAATGAGCTCTTAATAATAATAATAATAATAATAATAATAATAATAATAATAATAATAAATGCCGACAAGGAAAAATTTACAAGTACTCTTAAATCAATCAATAAGTCCTCAGAAGATGTTCAGAGACTAAAATCCAGTCCAGTCTCCTCATTGATTACACACTATGGCTGTCTTTAGTAAAATGCAACTGATGTTACACAAGCAGCAGGTCCTTGAAACTGATCAGAGACAAATAAACTTTAATATGGCAAGTCTTAGGTAGCTTGGATACAAAACATGTAGCTTGTCAATACAAGTAGATTATTAAATGTCCATAAGGTTAAGTATATCACTGATGCTCTATCACGAGAAAAGAAGCCCCTTATTAATAGAAACTAAAAACATGTCAACCAACAGAAAAGCTCCATATTCAAACACTAGTACATCCATCAGAATGCCTTGAAACAATCGAGTTGCAAAAAGTAAAAGAACTCATAAATGAACAGACCCTAATCTAGCAAGCCATCTTATTGAAAGTGAAAACACCATACTAATTTTAAGTCTGGGCAAAATTAAAAATTCCAGAGCAAAAATCAAATACAAAAATCGAACCATTATAATATTGAGATCCTCCTGTGCAATATTCTCCAAAGATACTTGTTTAATCGCAACAAAATCTCCATTCTCCAAATCCAAACCTTTATAAACACGTCCATATGCACCTTTACCGATTTCATCTCCAAGCATCTATATAATAAAAACAGATGACAAAATCTAAATTTCAAAATACTTCATATTTTTCTCAGGAGCGTGCTCTATTCGCAAAAAAATAATAATTAACTGAAGAAAAAAAATTAGAATCGGGTTTTCAAATTGAGCTTAAAACAACCAAAAAGGAAAAGGGAGATTGCAAATCCGTAATTCCTTCATTTACCCTTTCCCCCTCCAATTTGTCATCAGCTCACTGAAATGAGTGACATTTGACTAACAAAACCTTCACATCTTAACTTTCATATGCGTTCTATTCCTTTCATCCACTCAACTCTAAAACCGATCAAAACAGTAATTCGAGGAAAATAGATCGAATTGTGGAATTAGACTCACGTATTTGTTGTCGAGAGTTTTGGATTTGTGGAACGCGTTCGAAGCTGCTTGCCGAGACATTTCTTCGTGTTCCTGTGTGTTCTTCTGCTTCAGCTTCTTCCTTGTTTTTTTGCTTTTGGGAAATGAAAAACAAAGGCAATTTCGGCCACTCTTTTAAAAGAACCCTACTAGAAGAAATGCTCCATCTTTAGACGACAAGAATTTAGGGTTTGGAATCGCAGGAATCCAGCGACGATGCCAGAGCTCCTGCCAGGCCAAAAACAAAAGGAATTCAAAGGAAAAGGAAAATAAGAGAAATGAAATGAAAAATACAGAAAAAGAAAGAAGGAAAGGGAAAAGGGAGGACCAATAGGAAGACTTTAACACTATTAATTGGCTTAAATCTGGATAAATTGTTGTAATTACAGTTTTTTTTTCTTAAGCTTTTTATTTAATAAATTATATCCTACGTATCGACAAATCTAAATTAAATTTTACAAAGACCTAATAGACCAATTAATTGGTATTTTTTCTTACTTTTCATAAAAAAATCAACAGAAAACGAGATTTATTCTTTGAATTTAATATTTTTAATTTTATCCTTCAACCTTTTTATCATAATAATTTTAAATTTATATATATTTTTTTTGACTGAATACAAAACTTCATCAAAACAAACCAAAAGGTACAAGAAAAAAAGCACGAGAAGTCCAAAAAAAAAAGAGTAACGAGGTACCCAAATAGCACAAGACTAACATGGTCTAAATCAAAAGAAGGGAAGCAAACCCTAGCAGCAAATCAAGGGGCATTAACCCTAACAAAGCAGTCGGAACGGTAGTCGACAAAAAAATCTCTGGTGGAGAGACATTGCCGATCATCTGGACCAATAGAGAGTCCGCCAATAGGCAAGTAAAACAAACTGTCGTCATAGACCGAAAGGTCAACATCGACGTTTTCAGTAATTTAAAAGACGAATTAAAGATAATTTTTTGGTCGGGAATGGCTGCTTAAACCCTAAAATTCTCAGTCCGCATCACCAAAGATCACCAACAGAAATTATAAAGACAACCAATACACAAAACGACATAACTCCTAGTGACGGAAAAAACCGTCATTGAACAACAACAAACTCTACAATACAACACAGAGGTCTTTTGAAAAAAACTTGAATTTATATTTTTTGATACTTTAATAGTATAAAATTATGATATGATATCATGTAGTATAATTTCATATTGTTCAAGTTTCATCTCAAAAGCTGCACAAAATTGTCCAATTGAAATTTTTTGATCGTACATATAAGAGATCCATGTAGAGATTAGTCGTTTTCTAATCAAAAAATTGTTAACGGCCCATTATATAATTATTTTAACTAAAAAAAGTTTAGGTAATAACTTAAGAAAAATGTATAGTTCAAATATCAAATTATTAATTAAACTTTAATTTTTTTAAATAGTCTAAAGGTGATTATAAAGTAGCATTTGTTCATAGATATTTTTAATCCTTTGAAAATGTAAGTACACCTTGTAGACAGAGCGATTTAAACTCGTATCTTCTATGATGAATATTATCCGACTTTCTACTAAAACACTTGTTGGATTTAAAATAAAAAGAAAATAAAAATAATAATAAATGATATTTAATTAAGGCATCTGACGTGAATAAAAAGAGAATTTAAAATCCCTTTTATTGAAATGCCAAAAGTCATTGAACGGGGGAAATAATGGATAGTTAAAAAATATATAATTATTTCTAAAAATTAAATAAAAGTATTTTGAATACATAAATTGTATAAAAATTTTAGTTCTCATAAGTCTACTAATTTTAGAATTTATGAATCTTATTTTAAGTTTAAGATTAAATGTTATGTCTTAAAATTAAGAAGGTGGGATTTAGGGTTTAAAACGTAGGATTTTGAAGTTTAAAATTTCAGATTTTGATTTTAAAACTTAGGCTTGGAGTGGACAAATTATATAAAATTCTCAATTTATAAAAAAAAAACTCTATTAAATAACCCGTACATTTAACCACGTCAGTTGAATGTAGACTATGCACACACAAAAAAAAAGTTTCGGTTGGCGTTATGGATGAAAAAAATTAAGTTGAAAAGGTTATTCCCATACTATTAGACCTGTAAAATTCAATCTAAATTAATCGGTCAATGAATCGAATACCGATATTTAAACCAACGAAGAAATTCTGAATTCAGCTGTCTTGATCTCACATGTGCATCTATGCTACCCACAATGATCTCATTTGAATCTAAACAGCCCACAAATTCTGCAACATGCGAGATTTGTTCCATGACACCAAGTCTTTTACACCTAATTCCCCTTATGATAAAGACTTGTCCAACAAATCTTAAGCTCATTTGTTCGAACCACCAAAATATTTTGAAAAACAATAACTACACTTCATCACCTTTCTGGGTATTAATAGTGAGAAATGAATTGAAGGAAGATCTCATATGAGATCGTATCTTCTGAAAATTTTAAATTTTTAAATTTATGTATTTTTATTTATATTCTCATATTGATGATATATTTCTATATGTGACAACAAAACTTTACGTAGAATATGTATATTATCGAAGCATTTATTCAAAACTCAAATCTAATAGTTTGTTTGAAATCATGAATATCATTTGTTTATTTGATTTAACTATTTAAGTCGAGATTAATATTACCGAATTATGTATTAAAACTTTAACGATATGTAATTAACCTTAACTTAAACGATATATATATAGAAAAATACTCTAGTTTATACAAACCTTTTAATTTTAGGGTTTACACATTTAGATTGTGGTTTATGGATTTAGGTTTTAGGTGTTAGGGCTAGAGATTTAAGTTTTAAATTTTATAGCTTAAATATAGTAGTTGAGGGTTGAAACCTTGGCTTGAGGACCTTCTTAATAAAAACAAAACTACAATCGGGTTCGAGACTTTATGGCTTAAAGTTTAAGCCATTGTGGAAGCTCTTATGTGTTCTTGACTCGAGTTGGATAAAAACCCATAAATGTATTGTGGAATCGAGTATTTAACACTAAAAAAAGGCCAAGGTATGTCAACTTATTTAGAAGGATTGATATTCAAAAAATTAAATAAATAGACTGATTAGTTTTCAAAATTTAACATAGTAGAGGGACTAAAACCGGAATTAAACCTAAAGAATAAAAGGAAAAATTGGAGTTGAGGTGCATCGACCCAGTAATTATCGCATGCAAAGCCCAGATGGTATTGGATCTGATTAGCATAAATAAATAATATCCAGTAAGAATCTGATGCTCGAAAATTGCCCGCGTAGCCGTTGATAATCTACCACCACGAACCACCATTCGGATAAGAAACAAAAAGACCAACAACAAAGCCGGAGCTCTCCATCACAGCAAAAACGAACAAAAATGGCGGCAATGCCCAATCTTCAAGTCACCGAATGCTCTTCTCTCTTCGCTCCTCGTCTTCCCCACCGCCCCTTAACGCTACCCCACTCGCGTTTCATCTCCAAAGCTTCTCTCCAACAACCCCACCACCATTCTTCTTCTGCTGCTGCTGCTGCTTCTCCTCCGTCGCTCGTCAACCGACGACAGCTCATATCGCAAACGGCGTCTCTTTCGCTGTCCCTCGCGACTCTCTCGACTCTCCCACTGCCAGCCAAGTCCGAGGAAGTTCTGTCGGAATGGGAAAGAGTCTACCTCCCCATCGATCCCGGTGTTGTCCTTCTAGACATCGCCTTTGTCCCTGATGACCCGAACCACGGTATTTCTTCTTTCTCTCACAGAGTACTTAATTTCTTATTCTGGGTTTTATTTTATTTGTTATTTTAATTTTGTTTTTTTTTTGTTTGTTTAGGATTTTTGCTGGGGACAAGGCAGACTATTTTGGAGACAAAAGATGGGGGAAATACATGGGTTCCACGTTCAATTCCTTCAGCTGAGGATGAAGATTTCAACTATAGGTTTAACTCTATTAGCTTTCAAGGCAAAGAAGGTTGGATTGTTGGTAAACCTGCAATTTTGTTGTACACTTCAGATGCTGGAGAAAGCTGGGAAAGAATTCCATTGAGTGCTCAGCTTCCTGGAGATATGGTCAGCTCTCTATCTCATCACTTACATCATAATACCAACCATTGACGATCTTCACTAACACTTGTTTTGCCCCATATTCTGCATTTCTTCAAGTAATGGGTACTTGTTAAGGTTCAAACTTTTGAAATGTTTCCGCATTAAATTTTAATGTAGCAGTCTTTACATAGTAATGTCATGAATTTCAGTTGTGGGAATGTTATTGTCAATCTATTTGCTAGCATTTGAACTCTGGGAATATGACTGAGTTAAATCATCTGGGTTTGTGTAGGTATATATAAAGGCAACTGGTGAAAAGAGTGCAGAGATGGTGACTGACCAAGGAGCAATATATGTTACATCGAACAGGGGCTATAACTGGAGAGCTGCTGTCCAAGAGACTGTCTCAGCTACTCTGAATAGGTGTGTGTCTGTCTAAAATGAAGTTTAAGTGCAATGCTGTTCAGAATAGCTTTATTGTAGAGGACTTTGTAGTATAAAAAAACAGATATGGTCATTGCTTTAATGTTCATCTTTATTTTGATGTGCTCATTCAAGTTTACCATAGTATTATGGTACACCTTTGCAAATTAAAAGGAGAAATGGCACTAAAGTCTGTGAACACGCCTTAAACAAATAGGATTGCCGTGAAATTAAGTAGGCAATATACCCTTTCTTTGAAGAACTTCCATTAGATTATTAATTGTCCGCAGGAGAAACTGCTTACATTGCTCTGTTACTTATGCAGAACAGTTTCTAGTGGTATCAGTGGGGCAAGTTATTACACAGGAACTTTTAACACTGTGAATCGCTCTCCAGATGGGCGGTATGTGGCGGTCTCAAGCCGTGGTAACTTTTATCTTACATGGGAGCCTGGGCAGGTATAATTCCTTTGTAGTAGTTGTTTTCAGAGGATTCATGGGAGTTGCCTCTTTTTTGAGATCTTCATACAGTCATACTATATATATGCAAAGAAGCATAAAATATTATTGCTACGTAGAATAAAAGGTACAGGAGAATTTGGTCCTAATGTTCTCAGGCACTTACGGAAACCATTGCATCATCTTACTCGTTCCTCATGCTTCTATAAGTATGCTCATGGTAGTGGCCAACATTTTAGTAGCAGAAGAATTTGGTCTTAATGTGCGCTGTTGCTAATTCTTTTTCTGTTTTTCAATTGACCATATGCATCATACTTATGAGTACTCACTTTTATAATTTACAGCCATTCTGGCAACCACATAACAGAGCAATTGCAAGAAGAATACAGAACATGGGATGGAGGGCAGATGGTGGTCTTTGGCTCCTTGTCCGTGGAGGAGGACTTTTTATTAGCAAAGGCACAGGGGTAAGAAAAGTGATAATTTCCCCCATTTAGCCTAAGAAGAAGATACAATTTCATAAAACTCCTCCATTTAGTGTAGGAAAAATAGTTTATTTGGAAAAGTTGTCAACTTCCAGAAGGCTGAAACCCATAGGCTAGTTCTCATGTTAAAATGCGACTTTTACCATATTCACAAATCACAAGCTTAGAAAGAATGCAGAAGTTGGGAAATTGAAAAACATAGCTAATTATTGAAGGCTCTTCCATAACACTGAAAAAACTAGCTGGATTTGCTTCTAAAGGATGTATTCTTAACTGCTGATGTCCTGATATGATATCCGCCAAACTTGATGGACCAAAAGAACGGATCACCTTGACTCATTTTCATGAACTTAATAAGCCTTATTGTCTTGTTTGGTTCATGCTTTTTTAAATTGGCACTGATACCTATTTTTCCTTGTTCTTTTTGTTCATTTTAATTTCTGTTGTTCCAGATAACAGAAGATTTTGAAGAAGTTCCTGTACAAAGTCGTGGCTTTGGCATTCTTGATGTTGGTTATCGATCAGAGGTAACTATTACATCCTTAGATATTTTGCCACACTGTTTATCTAATTCTACAGTGTGGCTTCAAGGAAACTGGATGAGCAATTGCAGCATCCATTTCACGTGTTACATACGTAAACCTAGTGTTACATAGACGTTGCATATATCATGCGTGTATGTGCACATGTATGCTAGCATGTCCATTGATATGAAATTACTGGTTTAGCACATGATATGTGCATATCAAGATGATAGCGTCGTGTGCTATATCCCATCTAGCAGATTACATGAATATCACTCTGGCATTTTGTTCCGATGGTGCGACCAAATTATTTTCTAAGGCTTCTTTCTATAGAGGCATAGCCCAAGAAGAAAAAAATTCACCTTTGTCCCCCTATATAATTTTTATAAAAAATTGGTTTATTTCTGAATTCCCCCCTCCCCACTTTCAAACATTTATGTTTTGCCCCCCCCCCCAATCCCAAATCCTAGCTATGACCCTGCTTTTCCTTTTACCCTTTTATATTTCCGAACTGCATACTAACCGAATTTTGATTGTATAGGATGAGGCTTGGGCAGCAGGGGGCAGTGGGGTTTTGTTGAGAACTACCAATGGTGGGAAGAGTTGGACCCGAGACAAGGCAGCCGATAGTATTGCTGCTAATCTATACTCGGTGAAGTGAGTCTAATCTTACTAAAAGCTTGACTACTTTGGTTTTTTACCTATATATAGAGGACCATACCTCCATGGTCATGCTCATGAATGTGCCAGATACGGGATTTTACAAAAAATAAAGAGTCCGAATAACATAGATAAGCATTATTCTTAGATTAAGCTTACAGATTAAACACCTACCTCAACTCATATTTTACATACTGAATTACTACTAAAAGAAACTGAAAAAAGGAAAGCTATGTCAACTTTCCAATGCCTTTATTTTCCTGAATCTTTGAAGTTTCTTAACTTTTAATGCAATTGATTTGTCAATCTTCTATGCAGGTTTATTAATGACAAGAAAGGATTTGTGCTGGGTAATGACGGCGTCTTGCTCCGGTATCTCGGATAAAGTTGTTAACCATACATGGTAATCAACTCGATTATTAGCTATTAATACCCTATACTTCACGTATTCTAACAGTTCGACTCGAAGTGTTTCACCTAGAAAAACTAAATTCACAAGTTCATGGTAAACATTTTGCAGTAGAAAAATTGGAATTAGCATACCAAAATTTATGGCATCTGAATTTCATCTTCTGCAGGTGTTCAACAATGCTTGCAATTTTGTATGGCTGATTTAAGTTACTTTCTTGGTGGTGATGATATTAAGAGGTAAAAAAGACAATATCATACTATGTTATTCAGATTTTTTTAAAATAGTTTTTTAAGAACTCAAGTTCATCACTTATGTCCAACATTCATACATGTTATGAGTATGTGGTATAATCCTCTAAATGCATGAAGGTTAGGGAGAACAATAGGTCGATTCGGTTAAAAAGCCAAAAAAAACCCGACCAGCCCCGTACTTTAACCGATTAATTGATCGACATAGTTTTTTAACTGAGCATGTTTCCACTTTTGCCACAACTTCTTTATAAATATTTGGGTTGGTCTAAAATAGAATTTGAGTTATAACTCTAACGAAATCTATAATTATTATGAGATATTAATCAAATTAAAATTTAGTATATCAATTTTAAATTATGGGGCTTTTAAGATTCTTTGAATACGCACATTCTTCAATCATTTTGGCAAATTTCAAACCTTACACATTGCCATCTGTGCATTTAGTCCTTGGTCTGACTAAAAAAGCCAATTGGGATATTTATTTTATACGTCATTTTAGCCTTTAAAAAAATAATGTTTCGTTTTCTTAAGCTTTGTAACACAAACCCTATGAATTATGATCCTTTTCTCAATGATTTCTCAGTTTGCTTGTCGTGTTCTGAGGCTTAATATTTTAAATTTTGTTTATCAACCATTATTTGATTTAGCGAGATAAGACGATGAATTCAATGACACAATAAGGAATTAAGATAAGAAATAAAGTATAATTAACCATAAAAAGCTGAAATGATGAAGTTCAAATAAATTGAAAATTAGGGGTCTAAAAGGTAAAAACACCATTATATTTTACCCCAAACTAAGTTATGCAAAGTAAGGTCAGAGTTTAAATTCGAACATGGTAAATAAATCAAATTGGATTGAAAATGATCATCCCTTAAAACAAATAAATTAATAAATTAAATATAATAATTATAAAAAATTCTTGAAATCATTTAAAAATGTTTATTCTGTTGTCGATTGATGAGACCCCTTTCCTACTTGGTAGGGGGCACTTGCTTGATGAAGTCAATGAGAAACTACAATATATGTCCTTTATTTTGTGCTTTTAATATAATTAGTCCATCTATTCTAATTTGACCGACTTTAGATTTTTATTTTTTAAAACAAATATTTCATGTTCCAACACAAAATTTTTAGTTAGTTTTTTAAATTACAATATATATATATATATATATATATAATAACTGACATATACACCTTTTATAGTTATTTATATAACTGAACTGAAAAAAAAAACTTTATCTATTACTTCCGTTTATTTGAGGTGATTACTTCTTTAAATTTTTCTTCTTCACTTTATTCAGTAACAGCCTTCATACGTTTAACCTATTTTTAGTATTTAAGCTAATTGTATATAAATAAAATTTTTCTCAAATTATTTGTTTTTTTTAATTTTGTTTTTTTCTTTAATTTAATTTTGTCAAAAGTCATTTTACATCTATTTTTCTGATTATTTTTCGTATACTTGTATGATAGTTTATTTGTCTGTCTTTGTGACAGTATTGTCTGATGTTATGACAATTTAGCGTTCAGATAACAAATATTATCGAGCGTTTCAAGTTACAAGATAATCGACGGTATCTTTTTTTAAATTTTTTTGTGGTAATTTGCAAATGTGCCAATAACTCGCAGCGAAAAGATTGTTGAGCTTTCTACTTAAAGTTTATCTTTGCTGAAATTTCATTTGGAAGACAGAACAAGTTTTTAGGAAGGATTGTGTTTGATTTTATTTTTCACACTCTTTGATTTTCTGATATTCTTATCTCCATAAATATTAGAGTGCGTTATACTTTATATTTTTTTATTAATAAAATTTAGTTAAAATTCTTTGTTCAAAAAGATATACTGAATAAATATTATATATTTTTATCTTTTTATCCCTTTCAATTTCCTAAATATATTTATTTTTAAAAATATCGATCTATTTATGTTATGTCACGATAAGTTAATGAAAAAATAAGTAAATTATAAAAACATGACAACCTTTTTATATTATATAACCAACCACCAACATAGGTTGGTTTAAATATCACATGAGACATTATTAAAAGAAACAACCACGAAATTCGAATAAAATTAATCATTAAACGAACATAAATATTATAAAAAATAAATAAAATTAATTTTATTTTTGAATAATATCTTTAATTATAATTGAAAATGAATGACAAATAAAATTTAATTATAGACACGTTGTTTATTTTATGAAACGTGATATATTTCATTAAGAAAAACTAGTTTATTTTATTTTCAAAGAAGAAAAATGACGGAAAAAAAAACAACCGAGTACCGACCAACAAAAGGGGTAGCTAGCCAAGCTGGCAAAAAGGGGGGAGGGTTACGGTGGGAGCATTCCCACGGTAATACGAACCGCGCCAGCCAATAATAACAACTCATTTAAGCTTAAACCTTTTTCCTTTGCTTTTTAATCCTAGAAAATACTGAAAGCCCGGAAATCTTTGATCTTTCAAGTTTCAACCCATTTGATCAACTTTCTCACTTCATTTCTCTTTAGATCTACGTTTCCTTTGTTTGAGGGAAAAACCCACATCCCCCCCCCTTTTAGTTACTTTTTCTAAGTTCGATTTCGTAATCTTTCAAATTACATTTGGATTCAGTTCGATCGGGGGAAATTCGTTTGGATTCTCCCTTTTTGATACTCTTGGGTCGTTGATTTTCGATTTAGTCAAAAAAAGGGAAGGAGAATCGGAGTTCGAATAGTGGGGGATTGATGAAATTAGGGTAAATAAATTGGGGAATTTTTAGGGGGTTGGTTATGCAGATGGAAAGGGAGAGGCGGTATAGCATTGCTAATGGGAATTACAGTTGTCACACGAATGGGAAATATAGTGGGTTTTGCAATGATTACAGTGTTTCGGAGAATGAAAAGGCTCAAACTTTACCCTCTTCTTCATTGCCCGGTGCCGGTTCAATCGTGCATCCAGTTTCCCGGTTCGATACTCTTGCCGGCGTCGCCATCAAGTACGGCGTTGAGGTAACTACTAAACTCTATTCATCCTTGTATTAATTATTTAGTGTTGTTTTTTATCCGTATAAATGGACTTGCTTGTGTAATTTTGGGAAGTTGGGAAATTGACCAGTGTTAACCTCGAAGTTATATCTGATTATCTTAGTGTTTTGTTGTTACTGATTATGGTTTATTGATAAATTGTTGTTGTTATGGGTTTGGAATACTCAGGTAGCTGACATAAAAAAGATGAATGGTCTGGTTACTGATCTTCAAATGTTTGCTCTTAAGACGCTTCAGATCCCTTTACCTGGGCGGCATCCGCCATCGCCTTGCTTGTCGAATGATTCCGAAACACCAGGGTATTATATCTTCTTTAATGCCATTGTTATTTTCTTCTTTCGCTTGTGAGTTTGACTTTAAGCTATCTTCACTTCCACTTTAAAGATGGCTGCTAATGCTATACACACATCCATATTGGCACCCGTGTATGTTAAGCCTCATGACTTAATAGTGCAATTTGGAAGAGTTTTTCAAGAAATTTAAATCTCGAGGAAAGATGGGTTTGTTTGTAGCAGCCATTGAGTCGTGCTTTATTGTATGCCATTGTCTTCTTATGAATATGCCTTGATCTCAGATCGAGTTTTAAGTGGATCGGTGTTGGATGGCTCTCTGCTCATAGAAAGGTTTCCTTATTAGGAATGATAAATTTCGTTTAGGGTGTTGGATGACTGTGATTGTATTAATAATCCTTTAGGGTTGACACTCTAGGTCATACCAGAGATGTTTAACGGAGAAGGTGGTTTTCTAAGAAATTGATAATCGTTGTTGTTTCAGTGAGTTGTTCGAGTATTTGTGAAGTTCTTTCTAATTTCTCTCACCTTTGAAATCCTGCATGATGCATCTCTGGTCTCTGTGGCTCTTATTCGGAATTTTTTGTTTTTCAATTAAGCTCACTTTCTCTGACAACTCTCTTTGCAGAGAAGGCGGTGCCAACCAAAACTTAGGTCCTGATTTGCCTCCCGGTTGGCGTGACTCATTCCAGTCATCAAGACTGAAGACTCCTCCTCGAAGGGTCTCCCCGGCAATGAGCTCATTACAAGGTTACTATGGCCTTAAACCATCAGAAATAAGTGTGCCATCTGAAGGTTTTGAGATGGCTGTATACAGGAAAGGAGAATCTCATTATCTGGAGGATGGCCCTTCACTCAAACTCTTCTCTAATTCCGATCCACCTTTGAGGCTTCAACGGAAGTGTAGAAGCGTGACCAATGGATTTTATGACGATAACGGTGAAATCACACCCGATATCCTTTCTGCTGTTGAAACTAAAGATGGTGAGCCTGATAAATCAAATGACAAACTGATAAGAAGACGGCAGAAATCCGAGGCTGACTTCACCTACCGTACCCCTGAGAAGCTATTGAAAGAGGATAACAACAGCGGAGGATTTTCAACGATAACAGCGAAAGGCTTGGCACAGAGATCCAAAGCAGGTAGCCGCACTAATTTAGGAGCCGACGCCGAGCTATTTGGGATCAACACCACACCAACAGGTCTCGGAGATGGTTACGTGGTCGACGGGTTTGCTGCAGTGAGGAAGTCATCGAGCACATCAAGTTTGCAAGATCAAGACAATGGTAGCTTGTCGTCCCTGTGGGCAACATCCAAATGGAACTTGAAGTCCGATTTACAAGCACTTTCAACGGTAAGCATTGCAAAGCCTATATTCGATGGATTGCCAAAGCCGATATCCGCTCGTAAAAACAAAGCGGCGCTTGATTAAACTATGTTCCCTCACCTGCACATATTTGATGGATTGCCGAAGCCGATATCGTAAAAACAAAGCGGCGCTTGATTAAACTACGTTCCCTCGCCTGCATATATTACCAAATTTTGACTCTGCAATTCGTGATGCCGCCATTGCTAGTGTTCTTCGAGGAGTTTATTATATAGATACAGAAAATGGACAATAAGAAACAAAACAAGGAAGTCCAATGATACAATAGCTTTATTTTCTAGTACTAGGTTATTTGGATTCATATATGTATGTACTTTGTGTAATATCTCTCTCTCCACTTCTCTTTTGACCAATTCTTCATCGTATGTTTCATTGAATGTTTCAGACACCTTACATTTTACTTTACTGTCCAATCATTGTGTAATCTTAAATTAGAATAGGAATTTACATAAAAATAGATTATGAATAAGGAATCAAACTGAATGATTTGCACTGTTCATTATGCGTTTAATTGAATGGCATCCCAGTTTCCTTTTATTTTAACAAAAAAGTGTCGGTGAGAGAGTTCAGCTCTAGAAATAACATTTTAGTCCTTCAATTTTTTAATTTGTTTATATATATATATATATATTGTTCCCATTATTCTCTGAACATAACAATACTTTTTATTTTATCATTTTAATTAGGTGATATTTTGAAATTGTGGGAGACCAAAAAAACGAAGGTAACCAAATTTAGGGATAGAAGTTCTCACCACTTCTTTCGATAGGGTTTGTTTTTAGTTTTAGATTTAAAACCCCTTTTCTCTCTCTTAAAAAACATCTCTCTATCTTTTTTCTTTTTTTTTCTAACCCTAAATTTAGTCTCAGCCCTTAGGTGACGTCGCTCTTAGCCTTTGAGTGATGGTCACCCCCTCCTCCTCCGTCTTCTTTTTCTCTGTTCTATTACCTTTTGCCCTGTTCCCTCTTTTCTCTTTTTTTTTTTTAACTTTCATTTTGTATTTTTTTATCATTCTCTGTCATTTTATTGTGAAACCGTCTCCCCTGACACTCGGGATCATGTTCGAGTCTTCGTTTGGCAAGGAGAAGTTGAGAATACTAATGAGATTTAGGTTCGACGCCTTGTTTTTTGTTATGTCGGACTCCTCTGACGGTGATTTTTCACCCCGTCTCTTTCTTTGGCGGTTGTCTTAACTCCACCCTCTATTTCGCCCGTCCTTAGTCATCGTCGATTACCAGATCCAGACGCGATGATTTTGATTATTTTCTTGCTGCATCACTGTAACCGCCCCTTTCTTTCTGTGCCATTAGAAGTGACCATGCATTTGCAAAATCGGTAGTTGGCTTGGTGTCTTTTCTTCTCCCTCATCGGTCCTGGCTTTTCCCTCTAAAATAGCTTCCTCCACCGAGTTGGATATTTTGTTGTTTTTTGTTTGTTTGTGTTTCGTATGTCTGTTTGATGTTGTGTTGCTTACTTTTATTTTTTTTTCTTCTGTTCCTAATATGTTTTTATGTTTTTGTTTTCGTTTTGTTTTTTTCTCTTTCCATTTTTTTATTTTGTTTTGTTGGAATAAATGCCCGGCTATGTTTATGTAAAAAAAAAAAAAAAGTCTGTTTTTAGTTTAAAGGATAAACTATATAAATAGTCTCCTGATTATGATCTAATTTTTTATTGAGTTTTTGACTGTAAAAAGTTATAAATAAATTCTTCAACTAATCGCGACTAATAAATTGGTCTAATTTTATTAAAAAATAAATGACCGATGATGAGGTAATTAATAAAAACTGTATAATAATATATTTAATCATCAACCTTTACTTTTTATTTTAATTTGGTTCTAAATTTAAAATTTTAGGTTTCAACATTTAAGTATTATAACATTTTAGTCCCTTAAATCTTAAACTTCATCTTTTTCCCTTCTAAAAAATAAACATTTATTGTTGTTAACACTAGCCATCTGCAACCCTATTTGTATGAGTAATAAAAATAATTGGAGAATCAAAACCTCCAACTAATCGCGACTAACAAATTAGTCTAATTTTGTTAAAAAATAAACGACTGGTGATAGGGCAATTAATAAAATATGTATAATAACATATTTAACCCTTAATTTTTATTTTTTATTTTAATTTGGTCCTAAATTTAAAATTTTAGGTTTTAACGTTTAAGTATTACAACATTTTAGTCCCTTAAATCCTAAACTTCATCTTTTTCCCTTTTTAAAAAATAAATCTCCATTGCTATTAACACTAGCCATCTGCAACCTCATTTGTATGAGCAATAAAAATAATTAGAGAATCAAAACCTTCATTGCTGTTAACGATAGCTAATCTCTTTAAAAGGCTTAAACAATAACTAGTCTCATACCGTTTTTAGATAAAGCTTTTTTTTTCCTTTTATTTCATTCTCATTTGCAAAGTTTAGTAAATTCATGAAGATAGCTAATTTAAAACCAAATTAAAATAAAATGTAAAGGTTGAGGTTAAATATGTTATTCTACAAATTTTATTAACTGCTACATCATCATCCGTTTATTTTTTAACGGAATTAGACCGATTTGTTTGTCGCGATTAGTCAGGGGACCTATTTATAACTTCTCATAGTCAAGGGCCTTAACAAAGAATTAGATCATAGTCGATCGGGGTGTGCAAAAAATTTGATCCGATTGATCCAATCAGTTTATCCGTTGATTCGATCCGAAATTTCGGATATCCCATCCGTTTTTTATTTTTTGGATAATTCGGATCGAATATCCAAAAATTTCGGATCAGATACGGATAGTTGTTTTGCATTCGGATTGAATATCCGATATCCGAAAATTTATTTTTTATAGATATAGATCTTGTTATATTCAATATTTTTATTTGTTATATATGAAAAATTGAAATTTTTATGGATAAAAATTTGTTATATTCAATAATTTGTGGATTGTTATATTAGAAAACCAAAAATTTTCATGGATAGGACCGTCAAATCTAAAAAAATAATTAAATTAAGCCATAATTTCGAATACTCGAATATCCGATCTGAAATTTCGAATATCCAAAAATTGAGTATCCGATTTTTTCGGATCGAATATGAATCGGTAACTTTCTTATATCAAAAATTTCGAATATCCAAATATTCGAATCGGGTATCCGAAATTAACACCTCTAAGTCGAGGACCATTTATTGTAGTTTACCCTAGTTTTAAATTATTGGTAGAATCCCGGTTTTGGTCCCTTTAGTATACTTAGATTTGAAATTTAGTATCAATATTTTAATTTAACATAAAATTGATCCTCTGCTCTTATAATGTTAATTAGTCCAAATAATTAACAAGTAAATTAATCTGATAAAAAACATTTATGTATTTTTAGTAAATTAATCTGATCAAAAATATTTATGTATTTTTCCTAAAAATATTTTTCAAAAATAAAAAAGATATGTCAGCATATTAAGTCATAATGGATGTTTTTATTTTATGGAAAAAAAATGAAGGTTAATACTTTTCAATACTAATTTAACAAACAAAACATAGCAAATCACAATGGCCATGAAATGAAGAACAAAGTGCAGAGCTTTAGTCCTTCAACATCCCCTCTAACTTCATTTGATTACTGACGAATAAAGGGGGTTTTTATCAATCCCCAATTTTGTTAACCCTAAACCCCAACACAATTAAACTCAAAATTGCAAGTGAAACATTTGCTCCAGTTGGAAACACAGCAAAGCAAACCTTACAAAATTCCATTGCGGCCTTACAAGTTTAAACTACTGGAGTAAAAGTATACCAACATAACTTAATACCGAGAATAAACATTTAGAACAGAGATGTTCCTTTCCCCTTCTTGTCTCCACCGATTTCAAAGTGCTTGCACCTCTGCAAAATCCGGTAACAAACAAACCAAAAATTAGCTCATTAAACATGGGTAAAGGAGAGCACAAATAAATAGGGAATGGGTGTTCGGAAAACCGACCTTGATCGGATGCTGTGAAACATGCTTGCAACCCTGGCATTGCAGCCTTAGCACAATCTTCTTGGTGGTTTTTGCCTGTTCAAAGGACGCACACATTCATACATATATATATATATACACACACACACATACGAAGCTCGGAGAGTCTAAAGCAACAATTGGAAATGTATAAAACTAAACATGAAATATACAGGCAGAGCATAAGGTTCTAGACATTTTCATCGTATAACTAATAGGCATATATGGGATAAAAGACAAGTGACTTAAAGAATCACCTTCTTGTGGAACACTGGTTTGGTTTGGCCACCGTAACCGGATTGTTTGCGATCGTAACGACGCTTCCCTTGTGCTGCCAAACTATCCTTACCCTTCTTATACTGTGTGACCTTGTGCAAAGTGTGCTTCCTGCATTCCTTGCTCTTGCAGTAAGTCTTCTTGGTCTTAGGGACGTTCACCTTCAAACAACGAAGTCACAGTTAGTCTACGAGCAATAAAAAAGCAGCAAATTTATAACAATCATTTCCTCAGACACTTCATCGACAACAATTAACAAACAGTAATGCGGAGAAAAAGAATTAACCCTTGCATTGCAATCCCATCACATTTATAAATTGAATTTCTAGGGAAATAACGGTTAATATCATTAATTCAAGACTGGTTTCAGATTTCTGAGCAAAATCTACATCATTAGATCTGATCTCCTGAATATAAGCATATATAAATCCACATCATCAGATTTCAGATTTTTTAAAAATAAAAGATCCTAACATCTGGTAAACATTACACTGAACGCAGATAGACGAAAGTAATTTAACAAGTAAATTTCAGTAAAACAAAAGCAGATGCTAAATAAGCTCAAAGGATGAATGAAATCAATGGAAAGAAAGAGGAAGCACAATGGCTGCAGCTGAAAAGCGAGAAGCTTGAGTTTCGTTTCGTCGGCTGCCAATCTGACCTAACAAATATATTGATTTCGGATTAGGGTTTGATTTTGGGCTAAAAATCAAAAACGAAAATAAGAACGGATTGCTGTTACGATCCAACCCAGAATTATCTTTAGCGGCCCAATTACTTTTGGACATATCTAAGAATTAGAAGCCTATATATAATCAATTTTAACCCTAAAATAAGTGAAACTTTTTTTAAAAAAAATTATTTCATACACTAATATGTACGAGAAATTATTAGATGGACCCGGCTCACTACATCATTTGTGATCCCAGCTAATAAGGTTCATCCATATCATTTCAATTTCTAAATAATCACCCACTTTTTATTGACATGTAAGTAAGAGGTGAAAAGTCACCTTGAGAAAAAATGACATGGATAAATTTTATTGACTGAGACCACGTATAAGGTAGTGAGCCAGGTCCATCTAATAATTTTTCTTATATGTTAGTGTGAGATAATTTTTTGGGTAAACTACATAAATGGTCCCTCAACTATGCTCCATTTCTTTTTTGTGTCCCTTGACTATCATAAGTTACAAATTGATCCCCTGACTAAAAAAGTAACAAATTGGTCCAATGCCGTTAAAAATTGAATGGCTGGTGATGTGACAGTTAACAAAAATTGACATAATAAAACATTTAATCCTCAACTTTTACAATTTGTTTAACTTGATCCTAATTTTAAAAAATTTAAATAACTTATTTAATTCTTTTTTCATTTCTTTTCACATTGTCTTCTTCCTCCCATAACCCTAGTCATTCCTCTAGTTTGGGTAATCTACAAGCATGGATGAGAATCCTTACTCAACTCTATTCAAGGAATCGTCGCTCAACTATTGAAATGCTTGGATTTGACCAACAATAGATTGGGTTTCGGCTTGATCGAGGCCTTAACAAATCTTAAGCCATTTGGAGATGTTGAAGCTACAGAGAAACCATTCTAATGGTTTTTTCTTTTTGTTCAATGCATTCATGGCAGCCGATTTGAGCTTCAACAATGGATAAATCTCCCTTAATTTCTTCAAAATATCTCATATAAAAGTACCCAAACGACTAAATTTTTGAATCATTTCGAAGATCATCGGAGATGATGGGGAAATTTGCCTCTGATCTGCGATCTCTACAATCAGCCATGTTTTGAGCTTCAATAATGAAGAAAAATCAACGGGAAGTTTCAAATGATATGTAAAAGGTCGGTGATCTCCATTGATTTCGTTTCTTATTGTTTTTTACGGTTTAATAGTCGATATATCTTATTTTAAAATGAAAATTTAAACAAATCTGATATCAGAGCCAAAGCTATCTCCAACGGTTTGATTGAATGAATTGAAGAATTAAAGATGATAAGAAATAAAAAAGTGGACTAAATTGATAGAATATTAAAATTATGTGGGTTATTTTTTTAGAATTAGGATCAAGTTAAAAAATTATAAAAGTTGAGGACTAAATGTGTTATTATGACAATTTTGTTGATTGCCACATCATCAGCCGTTAAATTTTTAACGGTATTGGACCAATTTATTACTTTTTTTAGTCGATGGACTAGTTTGTAACTTCTGATAGTTAAGAGATGCAAAAAAGAATTGAAACATAGTCGAGGGACCATTTATGTAGTTTATCCTAATTTTTTTATGAAAAAGGGAAGAAGCAAAGGTTAGGTTAAAAACTAAGAAACAATTTGTTAAAAAAAAAAGGTAAACTACAGTAGTCACCGAACTATGGTTTCTTTCCTATTTTGGTCACCGAACTATTTTTTTGGCAAAAACATCACTAACGTTATGTTTCCTTCCTATTTTGGTCATCGACTGTTAAAAACTTAAAGGTTTTGCTGACGTGGAATTTTATTTTATTTTTTAATTTTCCAGGTCATTTCTTCTCTCTCCGCGTAAGCAATATATATTATTTTATAATATTTTTATTCAAACTAACAAGATGGTGACACGTGCCACTGCCTATTAGTGAAATAAAAGGAATGAAAAATCAAACCCCTTATGCAGCCAGAGAGATTCGACTATTAGGCAGTTACACGTGTCACCATCTATATGGCTGCATAAGGGGCTTGATTTTTCATTCCTTTTATTCCACTAATAGGCAGTGATACGTGTCATCATCCTGTTAGTTTGAATAAAAATATTATAAAATAACATATATTGCTTACGAGGAGAGAAAAGAAATGACATGGAAAATTAAAAAAATAAAATAAAATTGCTAACTGCCGGTGACCAAAATAGGAATGAAACATAATGTTAGTAATGTTTTTGCCAAAAAAATAGTTCGGTGACCAAAATAAGAAGGAAATATAACGTTAGTGATGTTTTTGCAAAAAAAATAGTTCAATGACCACAATAAAAAAACCATAGTTCGGTGATTACTGATATAGTTTACTCAAAAAACCCCCATAGAAACAACATCTCAATCAAGAGGCCACTAATACCAGTCGAAGGAGAGCTGAAATGAAGAGTCTCGAGACAATCTGACGGAGCAAACTTGGCTAACGCAGCAGCCACTCTGCTATAATTCATCAAACTGCAGGAGCAAGGTAAAAAACACCACGCTGATCCGAGTCGACTCTGAGTGATCGAACAACATCCAAGCTATCCAGTTCGAGAACCACGTGACGGAACCCAGCATCCCAAGTACCGAGGAGGCCAATAAACGCACACCATAATTTCGCCTCTAAAACAAAACAAACTTGGATTATATTTCAATTCAAACTTATCTTATATTTCTTGAGATTATTCGCTTTTTCCTTAAAAACTTCATATTTTTTAATTTTTAATCTTAATCATCAATATACGCTCATCCAATTATCTAAACCCAATGTAAAATCAAAAAAAAAGTTTTAAATAATATAAATGAATCCTATCCCATTCATTATACCGTATCTAGAGGTGACAAATGGGTCATTCAGTTCGGTTTCGGTTCAGGTCATTTCGGTTCGGTTTATTTCGGGCCTGGCTACATTCGGTTTAAATTCGGTTCGGTTCGGGTCTGGTTCGGTTTTAGTTCGGGTCTATGGTGATTTTGGTTCGGTTGATTTCGGGTCGGGTCAATATCGGGTTAATAGGAGATCGATCGTTTTAATCGAGTTTTCAGCCCATGTTAGGTTTTTCCACCCTATATATAACTTTATATAACATGTATATTTGGCTTTTTGGCGTGTTGTGCGACAATTCAAATCTCATATTTATTTATTTATTTATTTAATATATTTTTATTTCGGGTTGCCTTCGTTTTGGGTTGCTTTCGGTTCGGGTGAAATCGGTTCGGGTTCATTTTCGGTTCAACTGAAATTCGGTTTTGGTTCGGTTCGGTTTATTTCGGGTTTCGGATCAAATTTGGGTCATCGTGTTCAGGTCGATTTCGGGTCTCGGTTCGGGTAAATCGGTTCAACTGATATTGACCTGACCCGAAATCAAGTGAACCGAAAATCAATCGAAACCCGAACCAAAATCACCATAGACCATAACTAAAATCAAACCGACCCGAATCGAGTTAAAATTGAATATAATCAAACCCGAAATAAACTGAACCAAAATGACTCAAACTAAAACCGAACTAAACAACTTGTTTGTCACCTCTAGCAGGCCTCACCACCACCAACAAGTTTAAGGGAAAGTAACAATTCGGATTCACAAACAGAGAGGGCAGAGCCTTAGTTAGCTCTTTCTGTAAATATTGCACTATTTTTCTTTCAATTAAGATTATAAATTTTTTTTAAGACGAGGCACGTGATAATATCCTCATCTTTATCATAAAAAAAATATGATTCGAAACAAGTGCAGATTTGACTTATCCACGGCCGGACCAACTTGTATTGTTTAGATTCTTATATATACAATATAAATTAAGATTCTACTGGGTTAAAGTATACGACAATATTTAAAATAATTCTTATATATAATATAAATAAGTTACATCTCATGTTGGTTAGATATAATTTTTTTATAATCATCAATTTCTAATTTATTGATTGACAAATCAAATCAAACACTATAAAAACTCGTTATAAAATTTTTTTTGAACACAATTATTTCATTTATAATAGGATTTAAACCGGCAACTATACTAAAATATGGTATACAATTTTTTCCCCAAAAATATGGTACCTCTCAAATTATTTCCAAAAATATTGTATTTTCTATAGTAAAAATAAAGTCGGATTGAAAGAATTCCAACTTTAAACGGTGTTTGTATTTTTTTATTAAAAAATTAAAGTTGGGCGGAAAGGGTTTCGACTTTGAACAGTATTTTACACTGAAGTCGGATTGTATTCCCACCGTCTTCAATATTTTTTCAATTAAAAAAAATATGAACAATGAAGTCGGATTGTATTCCCATCGACTTCACTTTTACTATAGCAAATGCTATAAATTTGGAAATAAAAGTAAGAGTACCATATTTTTAGGAAAAAAAGTTTCCAGCTGCCATATTCATGGCATTTCCCCATTTAAACCTCTAAATGTAGAAAAAAAATTACTGGGGACCAAATTAAAAACAATTGTTAGATTTAAAAAGTAAAAAGTAAAAATTCCTTTTATGCAACTTACTAGCAACAAATTAAAGTCAGTAAACCTTCTAGAAACCTCTAAATATCGAATCTTATGCAACTATTGCCAGGTTCTCAGTAATTTTACATAATTATAAGGCTTAAATAAAAGAAGCAAACCTTTCTTCTGCCACCAATGTAACCGTACCGTCGACGTCCCTATCTCATCTTCCTCAGATCCGTTTTGTCCCGTGTGCAACGATGGGTTCCTCGAAGAATACGAGAACCCTGACCCGAATCCGGGCTCCGACTCCTTTTTCTCGTTATCGGATCCGTTCTCTTCCTTCCTCCCGCTCCTTTCGGCGATGAATTCTTCGCCATCCCCTGCTTCTGTTGACCTTCATGGAACCAACCTACTCCGGTCAACCCGGGGCGACCCGTTCGTGTTCGACCCGTTTACGTTAATTCAGCATCATCTCGGCGATCTTCGTTCAAGCGGGGCGAACATCGAGTTCGTGATCCAGAACAATCGATCCGAGGCAGGCTTTCGGGTACCGGCAAACCTCGGTGATTATTTCATGGGCCCAGGACTCGAGCAACTGATCCAACAACTTGCCGAAAATGATCCGAATCGGTACGGAACCCCACCAGCTTCAAAGTCGGCCATCGATTCGCTACCGTCGGTGAAGATAACAAAGGATCACTTGAGTTCAAAGTCCAATCAATGCGCGGTTTGCATGGATGACTTCGAGGAAGGGATTCAAGTGAAGCGGATGCCTTGTAAGCATCTTTATCATAACGATTGCATATTGCCGTGGCTGGAGTTGCATAATTCATGCCCTGTGTGCCGTCACGAGTTGCCTACGGATGATCCTGATTATGAGAGGAGGGTTCGTGGGGCACAGGAGACTAGTGGAGGTAATGCTGGTGCTGATAGTGGTGACGGTAGCAGTGGGCAGAGGTCTGCAGGGGATAATCGGACGGTGGAGAGGAGTTTTAGGATATCGCTGCCTTGGTCATTTCAGGCTCGGGCGTCTGGCTCAGGATCAGCTGACAATGCGGATACCATACAAGAAGATTTGGATTGATAATCGTGAGTATTATGTTCAAGAATGTGGAGAAGAAAATAAGAATGCCTGCTATGCATGACATCCAATATGGAAATCTCGGAGTGTGTTGATTGTGATGATGATCTTTTAGTCTCTGAACTTGGAATTTTTATACAAATTACATGTGTACTACATGTTAATAAGGCTTTTTAGATTCTTTTCTTGCGTTTGTTGTTGATGTAATGAAACTATGATGCCTACCAGGCCATCTTTATTTTTATTTTTAAATGTTCTTAAAATATCACTAATTTCAGTTGCTGAGCTAGAGCAAAAAAAAATTATTGAGATTGTTAGCACTAGATTCGATGCACTTACTATTATTCTTTAGCTATTATAGGAGTGCATTTCCTATAATTTTAAAGGTAGATTAAGGCTGATTTTTGGGGGGCTCACTAGACATGTAATCCTTATCCTAGAAGTTTGAAGTCTTAACGTTCTTAAGCAACAAAATGTTTCTTGTCATGTTCTTTGAGATGAGTAAATTGTAGCTTCGTGGATCAACTCTTAAATTGTTTGTGCTTCTATACATTTTCAGCCCTATCTTGACAGTTTGATGGAAAGCAGAATACGTCATACCTTGGTTAGGGAAGCTCTCTTGGATAAGTAAAAATAGATTTTCTGTCAACATGAAGATTGGAAAATTACAATAATAATAATAATAATAATAATAATAATAATAACAACAACAAAGTGCATTCAAAAGATTTGTTGTTTTGCTTTTCAGATAAGTAAAATAGATTTTAGGTCAATATGAAGAATTGAAGATTGTAAAGTTATAATAATAATAATAATAATAATAATAATAATAATAAAGGGCATGCATTGATCTTTTAAGTTCTCTTTCTTTCATGCTTACCACCTTCTCTTAGTTACTAATAATTTTCCTATTATGGTCAAGGGTGCATCTTTCTTTTAGACGGCTCTGTTTTTATTCTTCTCTGTGTGGATGATGGCTGTATTGTTGTGGAGGTTATCAATAAGTGTTTTGTTTTGTGAACTTAATATTTTACAGCTGTGTAGTTATTACTTGTTAGTATAATATATTGTAACTGAGCCTATATTATCACTATTATTTTTATTTTTAACCATGTTGGTAGTCAATCCTGCAGGGTTAAGGTGTTGAGAACCAATATTTTATGTGTATTGAGTACAAAGGTGGAACTTTTGCATGTATGTGACGCTAGTTCTTTTAGCTTAGTGAATGTGAACTTGGTTATTAAAAAATGAGGTACCTGGAGTTAGATATGTTTTTGGAAATATGTTGAATTAGAAAGATTATAGGAGCTTCTGAATTCCTTCTTGACGTTTGGTAACTCGTTGAGGTGCTTCTCCAACTTAAGAGTAGAAGTTTGATTTTAAACATATAAAGTGAGATAAAAAGGGTGACGTTGAGTGTCAGTAATAATCTTAGTAGAAATGTAAGTTCTATAGTATACTTCTCCGATATGAACTTGTGACACTGACACCCAATTCAGTGGAAGAAACTCCTGGAAAGTTCTAATGTTAGGTAATTCCTTGCTGGTGTTATGTGTTCTTTTATATTTGTCTTAATTTGGTTTCATTGCTAACCTTTTCAAAAAACTTCCTAGTTGTTGGAGCTTTAGCTCAATTGTACTTTTCTTTGGGGCACTATCTTGCTGAGATGTTATAATAAACATCTTGATAGCTTTTGATTGTAAACTTTTATACTGCATGTCTTTCCTTGCATTACTTACTGTCTGATTTAGATGTAACAATTCGTAGATCCTGTTGAGATACCAATAACCGAACATCTGAAATGCAATATGCTGGAGTTGATTTTCTTTTATTCCATTTTTGCTTTATAAATCTACATAGAGATGCATCCATCATCCCCCGAGTGGCAACCTTATAAGAAGGTCAAAAGAAGGTTGATTCTAATGATTTCCCATTAATGATTTTCTGCATGTGCTGCAGATTTATATTAGCTGCCTGCATTTCCATGGAGAATTTAAACATACTTCTCATGAATCATATTTGCACAATGGCACCCTAACTTGAATTTGATTTTTCGGAAATGCAGCAAAACATAAGCCAGCATCTCTTTCTTTCGTGGGCACCATGGTGATGAATCAGCCTCTTTCAAAGTTGGGAAGCAGAGTTTGTGTAAACATGGAGAATTAAGATTATCGTGGGTTATGTTTTAAGCAACTTGTACATCTATCTGGATTTTTCACAGCTTTGTTTGTCAATGACTGCCCTTTACTCTTTCATACATACTTTGGCCCCTCATGAACATCCTCCCCTCATAATCAGTACTTTATGCAGATCTTTCATGGAAAAGGTCGGTAAGTGGAATCAATGAAAAAGAGTCATAGTAGTTATGTTTCTAGCTATGCTGTTGCTACATTTTGTGTTTGTTTTCTCAAAATTCTGCTATAGATTTAAAGTATCTTCGGAGGATTATCTATTCGTACTTGTATCCAAATACACATTAGATACAAAGTCAGAACTCACTTACCTTATCATTGCCTGCTTTCTTTCTGTCTCCCTCCATTCAAAATATGGCTGGAGTGGATCTGCCTAGGGCGTGAGATAAATGTTTCAACCGGACAGGTAAGCTCTCTCCCTAGAAGAGATATATCTACATTTTACCAGGGTTATGCTTGATTGATTCTCTGTGCCTGGAACCAAATCAAGATTGTCCCCTAGCAAATGGCGATATGCCGATCACAGTTATAAAACATAGTGGTGTAGCTTTCTAGTCCCAGCCCACTTTGTTGTGATGGAGATCTGGGGCAGCTTTCTCCAGTGCCTGGCAGAGTCTTGCAAATGGGAAAAGATCACATGATTTATATGTTTGGATTGTAACCGATAATCCAGTTGAACCTCTGCATTCTCTGATGATGTAGAAAGCCCTGATCAAAGCCTTCAAGATTTCAACCTTCATCCCTGGTTGGGAAGCTGAGGCCACTCATCAGGTAAATCTTTATCAAATCTGCAAATTCATGTATTCATGTTGGATTTAGTTTTCATCTTTGTTTTAGTTATTTTCGTTTGTCCAAAATTGTTGGATCTGATTTCTACAATCCTAGGGTTCTACCAAATCTAAATACACATAAAACAGCCAATCAAAAAGTTTTCTTTTGCTAAGAGTTAAAATCAGGAGGGGTAAATTAGAGCCGGGTAATTATTTGATTCGCTGACGGTTGAAAAATAAATTCCACATGCTGTCTGATTTTAGGGCTTGGGGTTTAGTTTATGGTTTTAGTTTACGGGTTTAAAATTTAAAGTTCATGGTTAAAATTTGCGATTTAAGATTAAAATCTAAATCTTAAATTCTAACTCTACACTTTAAATACTAAAATAAAACCTAAAATCAGTCCGCTTGTAATTTTTTTATTGTTGTGTATTAAATAATGAGATTTGTGAGCGTATTATCTAAAATCTAAACTCATTATCTTAAAATCTTAAACACTATTTCTTAAACCCTAAATTTAAATTCTAATCATAAATTTTAAATATTAAATAATAAACTTTAAATCTTAAATTAAAATTTTTGTAAAAATATTTCTTTCATCAAATACTTCTCTTAAATATTTTTCAAAGTGATGGGTATTGTTTTAGAATATTATCCCAACATCACACCCAAAACAGTGTTGTGGCCAAATGATTGCGGCCATTTGTAGTATGAAAATACAGAGTGAAGTGTCAGCTTGCCATTGGTGTTTGCATAACCACAATATCTAATATCATCTCTATTCTCTACATGCATCTGATTTTCTTGAGGAAGAAAAAAGAGATGATATTTATATAACAGGCATGTGCAGCCAAATGGCATTAGTCCTTTTCATAAATGCCTCCAAAAACAGGTGGGATGTGGACCCCAAGTTCTTTGACATGCTCATCATTTTTGTGGCTTAAATTATGTTCCCTATTTCATCGCCAACCTATTATTATATATATATATATATATATATATATATATATATATATTCTATTGTCACTTTAATGTTAACAAATAATTTAACGGAAATATAGTTAAAATAATGAAAAAATTTTGATACACAGACCGTGTAAATTAAAGTTTACATGTGCCTTTTAGTTTTAAGGGTTAGTGTTTTAGTTTAGGGTTTAGAATTTAAGGTTAGTGTTTAAAATTTAGTGTATATGGTTTAAGGTTTAGGGTTAGTTTTTTAGGTTTAAGGTTAGGAATTTAGGATTTTAGTTTTTATAATGTAAATACACATGTTTGTGTGAAATTAATTTTACACAGTCTGTGTATCAAAGTTTTACCCTAAAATAATACATTAATTAAGTTATTAGTGTGATAATAATTAAATATTCTTGTTTATAATTATATCAAGGTTATAGGTGATACTTGTTAGGTTTGATACTTAAAAGTGTTAATATAAGAATTTTCTATTATAACACGAATTTTAAAATAATTTATCACAATATAAAAAAGATAATTTAATTCTTAACATGAAATTAAGAAATGGGTAAAAAAACTCTAGTAAAAAATAATACCTCTTCCAAATAAGTAATTTTTTATTTGTTCAAATGAAGTCACGTGAGTGACTGGAAATTACTGAGTGAAGTTAAGCTTTTGTTGTTAATTCATAAGCTAAAGCATAAAAATAGACTTCTACTAAACCTAGCATAAATCACTAATTTCAACCTTAAATTTTAACCCTAACATCTAACTCAAAATTTTATATTCTAAACTTTAAGCCTTAGCCGTAGACTCTAAAATTAAATTCTAAATTTTAAACTTTATAATCTTAAGCCCCAAACTAACTCCTAAACTTTAAATATAAAATTTACACACTTTGTATATCAAAATTTTTCTTTCGCTATAAATTTTACTTAAACCATAATAAATAATGTTCAATTTAAAAGAAAAAAAAACACGTTTTTTTCTTTGATCAAAAGCGTAGCCTTGTTTGCTCATTTTCATCCAGGTTTATTTATTTGAGAAGAGGCATATGCATTTAATTTATTAGAGAAATATAATAAAAATGACAAGTTTTATTAGTAGTATTATTTAGTAAGACACACTTTTAGTTAATTCTATATCTCATTGATCAAAATGTTACATTCCAACCAAATGAATTAAAAAGTAATATATTAGTATTGTACTACTAGTCTTACATTCTGATAATCCTATAATTATATATAACCTTATGTCGATGAAATATATCCAGGAACGAACCCATGATTTCATGTAAGGGGTGCAAACTATCAAGAAACTATATTAAAAATGTAGGGGGTGCAAAATTACAAGAGTTTAGGGGTGCAGAATTAGATTATCAATAGAAAATATATAAAATATAGGAGAACTTGAATTTTTTAGGGTTGCAGCTGTCCTCCGGCACCTACGAAGTTCGTCCCTGATTATAACCCTATAAATATTGGCATTGTAAAGCTCATAATACACAAACAAAAATAATAGTTTTTTTATCACAATGTGTTGGTTTCGTACTTTTAAATTTCATAGTTTCTTAATAATACATTATCAAAATCAGTAAAATTACCCTATATTTTTTTGTTAGCTATGATTAAGACAGAAGTATCAAATTAATAAAAAATATTAACCCTCCTCGTACGTTTATCATTTAGAGTAATATGGTTGATGTTTAAAAGCTTTTAACATAGTTATAGTTTTCTATTACGACACGACCTAACTAGCATGAGATTATTAGTGAACGGAGGAACATTACCCAAGCAATTGCACGTAGAAAATCAAACAAAAAATTTATTTACGCATAGGTGAATTTTTTTTTACATAAATTGATTTAATTAAGAGTTTAAGGACCTATGAATTTAGGTTTCTGTTTAGAATTTTAAGTTTATGATTAGAGTTTAGGTTTATGAATTTAATATTTAAGATTTTTGGTTTATAAGTTTATATTTCAATTTTAAAATAATTTTTTTATGGAAAAATTTTTATGTGCTGGCAATAGAATTTTTTTCCATAAGCGATTTTAATTTAGTTTTTAGAGAGTTATTTTAATATTTAGAGTTTAGATGTTTAGAGGTTAAAATTTAAGTTTTATAGTTTTGACGATAGAGTTTAAATTTTATGGTTTTAAAATAAAATATTTTAATTTTAATTTTTAAAATAGTTTAAATATGTTTGTGAAAAAATCACTGTAAATGCATGATATAATAAGATAATGTACGGAATAATAACAAAAAATATTTTAAAAAAGGAGACAAAATACGATGGAACATTAAGCGAAAAGACAATACGGTCCTTAATAAACAAGCGAAGCAGTGGTTTAGTTTGCATTGTGATAATCTGAAACACGGCGTAGGATAATAAAAATGCAACAAGCTACCTTAACCGCTAGATACGTAGAACGTAGAATCTAGTGGTATCGGTCAACGGCAAGACATGCTCTTCAGAAATCATTGTCGCGAAATACAGGGGCCTTCCTTCACTCATTTGTTTTGGCAATTTCGTAAATAAACAACTGGCTTGATGTCAATTGGCAACGACTGACTTTAACTCACTGACTCACTTCATTAAAGCTAATTTATTTGTCTTCCCACGCGCCTTCACCCCCACCTGCGAATCACGCTACCTCTATCACGTTTTTTCAGTTTTGTTGTTTTCATTTTCCATACACCAACGCTTAAAATTGGTAAATTTTTTTAAATAGTAAATCTTTAAATAATGTCATTCAAATTTTTGTGCATAATAAATTTTAAAAAAATTTATTCCTCCATTCTTATAAATATTGTCCTTTATTAATTTTTTAAAAGTTAAAATTTTTAAACTTCGACTATAATTACATCAAATATTTTAAATAATTAAATTTTATAAAGTATATATTTAAAGTCTACTTTATTATAGGTTTTTAAAATATATTTTTTTATATTTTTATCAATAATAAAATTTAAATAATCACGAGTCAAAGTTGAAAAAAATTGACTTAGAAAAAGTCAATAAGGGACAATTTTCGTAGGACATAATGAGTATATTTTTTATAAATTTTAATTCTAATCATATTCGTACTAAAGAGAAGGGGAATGAGATTCTAAAAGAAAGAAAGTGGTGCTCTTAGTGGGTCTATAACCTAAAATTTATGAAAATATAAGGGAATAAAGATGAACAGCTTAGTCAACCGGCCAAATGTACTTGCTCAATTTTATCGGGTTTGTTTAAATGACTAAAATACGAGAAAACAATAATAATGTCATTAATTTTTTGTTTAATCATTAATATCTAACTCACTAGTTTATTAATTCTGATTAAGTTTTTTAGTGGCTCAATATGAGGCGACTATTTTAATTCAGTTTTCTCTATTCATGATAATTCAAACTTTTAACATTACTTAAAGGACCTAGTGTCTCATTCCATTAGACCAATTGATTTGTAGATAATAGTGATAGTAAACTAACATGTATTTTTTTTGTCTCATAATCAAAAAGTTTGAAATTTTTATTTTGCTCTTGTTAAAATATGACTTAAGGGCTATTTTTTGACCTTGTAGTACTCTATGTTTATCGATTTCGCTCCTACGGTATTTTCGCATCAATTTGGCCCCTAAAGTAGTCAAATTGTACCACCGTTTGCCCCTTGACTGACACTCAAACCCTAAATTCTAAACCCTAATAGGAAAATTTTTCAATCTAAAGTGATTATAAAAGAAAAGGTATTTCTAAACCCTAAACGATAATGCAATTCGACTACTTCATGAGCCAAATTGATGCGAAAATATCATATGGATAAAATCGATAAATTAAAACTACTACATGAACAAAAATAACCCTTAAACCTTAAAATATTGACCTTACTTCTTTCTTCTTTTACAAATTTTAATGCTTTTTTTCTTCTAATTTTTAGGTTACATGCCTAAAAAGTGCAAATAGTTCATTAATAACAAAAATAATTGAAGTTAGATTAACGGTTCATATTGTTTTGTCACGATTAATTAGTTCAACATGGACAAATTAATTTGAATTTTGAAATTTTAGTCCATTTCGAGTCTAAAATATTTTGGATTTGAGTTATATAAATATTAGTATGCTACTCGATTCTTTTGCCCATACTCAACTTTAGTTCATGTCATTCCATATATTTTTGGGGGTTTAACACTTGAGTTTCAAGTTATATCAATGTTCAAAGTGTTAACTTTTTATGATTAAATTTTATTGGAATTAATTCATATTTGGATTAACCAGATTAATTTAGATTTGAATTTGAATTAATTAACTTATATTTCATATTTGTATTAAAATTAATAATTATAAAATCACCATAAAATCGGTGTACTTTCTAAAATATCGTCAAGTTTTTTTTTAGAATAGAAACCGCTAGTCTTATAAAGAGAAAAAATATCCAAAATTACAATAAAAATTTACAACTGTCATCGTAAACTAAAAATAAAAAAGTGGTCTTGGATGAAAATAAAGAGATGTTTTTATTAAGTGACCCAAATTTGAATAACGTTGTCTATAAGAAAGATCATATTAAAAATGTTAAAAAAAGGACACAGTTCACAATTTAAATAAAATAAAATTATTTTTCGAACTATGTGTTGAATTTTTTACATTTCTTAAACTATATATAAATACCCCAAACCCTAATAAATTAGAGCAAAACTACCTCTATAGTTTATAGTCATATAATTTGAGGAAATTTCTATTTAGATCATTGATCTTTTAATTTTATCAATCAAACCATTTAATTGTTTAGATGATATCAATTAAGTCACTAACCATAATATTTAACAAAAATGATACATATCAATTATGTAAATTTATATAATTACACATTTAGTCCTCATTGTGTAAATATTCTATCAATTTGGTCTTAATTTTAATGTAATTCAATAAATTTAACCTACCAATCAGATGGTGACACGTGTCACCATTTGATAAAGATGATTGCTCTCTTAATTCTAATATATTTATTTTAATAAATTGAATCCACCAATCAAATGGTGAGAAACTCTTATAATGGATAAGTATTGATGACATTTATTATTAAATGTTACCTAGATGATGAAAATTAAAGAGAGTAAAAAATATATTGGAGAGATTTAAACTCGGGTCTAATGAGAAATGAAAAGGATGCTTAACCACAGAGTCAATGTCAATACTTGGTCAAAAAAGATAACATAATATATATGGATTAAACTGCAGTTAATAACTATTAATGTGTAATTTTACAAATATATTTAACTGTCACATTATAATTTATGTTAAGTGTTAATAATTAGTTGTTTGATTGACAAAATTAAAAGATTAACGATTGAAATATAACTTTCTCCATAATTAAATGACTATAAAAACATTTTACACATTAATTAAACCGAAAGATACTACCGTTTATGTATACTCAAACATAACTAAGATCAATCCAATTATATATCGAAATTTAAAAATTAAAAAAATGGCAAACTCATTGAGTGGTCTTAATCGTAAAAGATGACGTTTCTCCTATGTGACACGATTTTGAGTAACATATTCTACACAATGTATTTAAATTTTGTAAAAAATTAAAAATAAAAAACATATACTATCGTATAATTACATTAAAGTATTAAAAAAATCATTAATCATGGCGTATGAGTCAAAAGCTGCTCAAATCACTAATCATGGCAACTAACATATCTGCTGTATCTAATGATAAATGCACTCCTTTATTTTATCACAAAAGTGATAAGATGCCAATAATGTCTATAAATTAAAAATGAATATTTTGTATACATATATTACGTAAAAATATAAAAAAAAATTTATTTTTTTCATTTTAAAATAAATTTTAAATTCTTAATCTTAATCTTAAAATTTAAATCTTAAATTCAGATTTATAAACCTTATATTATAAACCATATAAATTAAATCTCTCAGTTCTAAATATTAAACTATTTTTTAAATCACTAAAATAATAAAAAAAAACATGTAATACAAAGTTTACGGAAAGTTCTAGGTGAGGCAACTTAAAATGAGGTTATACAGAAATACTTATAAAAATGATAATAATTTCGGCATCAACTTTTCTGTACATACATAAATGCTTACAGAAACAGTAAAAATTTTGCTATATACAAAAATGCTTACCGATTTTATAAGTATTTCTATATGTACAGAAAAATTAATACCGAAATTCTTATTATTTTTGTAAAAAATTTTATATAGCCTCATTTTAGATGTCACACGATAGAAAAACACCAAAGATTACATAAAAAATAAATATTGGATAATTTTTCATTAAAAAGTGAGCATCTAAAATATGTGGTGGCATGATAATGATTAGCGTTGGTTGTTATATGACAAATAGTTAAGAATTGAGGGGGGAGGGCTGCTATTTGTCATAATTAATCCGTGGATTTTTGTCTTAAAGTACATCAACTCCCCACAAACCAACTTATGATTGATGGTTTTTTTTTTTGGTTATTTCCCGCCAGCCACCAAGTAGGGCTCACCAACAAAAAATAAAAAAAAAATTAAAATCGATCTGAAACAGTGTTTGGTCAGTTTCTGATTTGTAAATTTAAAACATGTGATTGTTTTAACTATATAATTATTTAAAGATACTATATATAAATTATTAATTATTTTTTATTTACTAAAAATATTTTTTAAGAAATAGTAGGGAGAAACATGTTAAAATTTTATCAAATAGTATTTAAAAATTATAAAATAGAATTATTTTATTAAAATAAATTATAAAATCTCAAAGCATAAAGTTAATATAAAAAATTCAAAATCGATATTAACAACAACAAGGTGTATAGTTTTCCCAAGCAAGTTATAGATGTAATCCAACTTGCCTTTACGTAACATATGTAAAAAAATCCTTGGCTCAACGGTGGTTTCGACGGTTATAATTGAATAGGTTCAATTCTCGATGGAGTCAGAGATGATTATGAATAGGTATAATACAAGTGATCGTACAAGGTTTTTAAAGACGAGAGTCTCAAAAATGAGTTAAATTGAATGCTAATAAAAAAATAAAATTTCATAGATTTTAAGTTATGTTATACTTATTTTTATTCAAAAGTCAATATATCACACACAACAAATCAACAAATATTTATTTTTTCAACTTGGGACTATCATCTTAATAAATTGCACACAACGCTTAAATCTTTAAGCGGTTTCTGGGTGTAATGTATAAAAGGGTGTCAGTTTTTTTTACTTATTTTTTATGAATTTTTATATAAAAAATTTAAATCAAAATTGACATCAATTTAAAATATTACTAACGCCTAGGGGTGTTCATACTTTGGTTTTAACTAAATTAACCGATCGAACCGAAGTTTTTTTGGTTAATTTTAAGTATAATCAGTTAACAGTTAAGATTTTTAAACTTCGGTTATTGGTTAATTCGATTCAAAATTGGTCGGTTAACAGAATTAATCGAAATTATTATATATTAAATATTATATATATTACATATATTAATTTTTGGTCAACGAACTTTTAAAAGTTATAAAATGATCATTATTTTTTTGATATATTATTAAATGGTCATTAAATTTTATCAAATTCGCATAAAATGATCATTAAATTTATTGAACCATTACAAAATGGTTATTATTTTTTAAAAAAATTATCAATAATTTACAACGTGCAAATGAGTCAATGATCATTTGTAATAGTTCGATTAGTTTAATGATTGTTTTTTACCTTCTAAAAGTCCAGTGACTAAACAATTATTTTAGCATAGTTTAGCGACCATTTGTGTAATTTACCCAAATTTTTATAACAAATTCGATTAATTCGAAAAAGTTTTGGTTCAGTTCACGGTTAAAAGAAGAAGAAAAATTTTATTATTTTTTTTTATAATTCAGTTCGATCGATTAACTAAACCAACGGATTGAACACCCTACTAAAGCCGCAATCTATATCTTCCGACTTCCTCAGTAGCACCAACGAATTAAACGTAATCAAATTATTTAATTTTAATTTTTTATTTACCACGTTAATGATGTAAAAATTTATGATCGAATATAATTTTAATTTTTTATGAAAAATTAATGGGTAAACTACAATGGAGGTCACTCAATTATGGGTAAGGTTACATTTGGGTCACCCTATTATTAAAAGTTACACTTGGGTCACTCAATTATGAGTAAGATTACATTCGGGTCACCCAGTTATTAAAAGTTATACTTGGGTCACTCAATTATGGATAATTTTACATTATGGTCACCCTTCATATTTAAAAAATATAATCAATTTATGTATTAGATTAATTAATGATTTCAAATGAAGTACTCTAGTGTTATCAAGGGTATACAAGTGATTTAGAATAAAAAAAAATGATGAAATTGATGTATTTTTTTTAAATATGAGGGTGACCCAAATGTAACTTTTAATAATTGGGTGGCCCAAATGTAGCCTTACCCATAATTGAGTGACCCAAGTGTAATTTTTAATAATTGGGTGACCCAAATATAACCTTACCCATAACTGAGTGGCATTCATTGTAGTTTACCCAAAATTAATTTAAATTAAAAAATGGGTTTTATTTTGATACACAGTCCGTGTAAAATATTTTTACACAACTCTTCTATAAAATTCAAAATCTAAAACCCTAACCCTAACACCCTAGATTCTAAACCTTAAACCTTAAATCTTAAACCATAACGTCTAACCCTAAACCTTAAATTATAAACTTTACAACCTAAACTCCTAAACTTTAAACCCTAAACTAAACTCCTAACCCCTAAATTTAAAAAGCACGTGTAAAATTTAATTTACACAGACCGACTGTGTATCAAACTTTTTCTCTTAAAAAATAGTAAGACTTAAAAGTTTTTACTTAATACTGATTATAAACGGTGACAAATGTATACCAATGCACGTAGCTGGAAACTTGGAACCTTCCACTCAAAAGTACGGTAAAGATGGTGGGATCCCCTCACAACCGTCGATTGAAGTAATACACTATTAGTCACTAAACTTTAGGTATTGTCTCATTTTGATCAGTAAATAATAAAAATTCCAGTGTAACCACTAAACTTCCGAATTAGTTTAATCATTGGACCGTTAAATCATCAACGACATAATGACGCGATTGTTATCTTTCCTATTTACTATAAGATCAATATTAAAACGTTCACATCTTACTCCTTTTTTTATTTTATTTTCGAGATAGTTTTTCATGAAACTCACTCAAAATTGATAATTTTCATCAAAAGGTTTGACGTTCTATTGTTATGATCTCGTCCGACGATCGTCTGATGAGGTTAATTTCAAAATCGAAAGAATATTTATTACCGTTTTAGTTTTAAAGATACTTTCAAAAAATCTAAACCAATAAAGTAGCACGGACAATCAAACGAGTTATTCGTTGTTTAGGATGGCTGCAAACCACAACAAAGAGAATTGTGGTTTTCTGGTGTTGACAGAAAATGAGAGAAATTTCATAAGTTTTGATACAGAAGATAATGAGGTGAAATAAAAAAAAATGGCTTCAATGTTAGCACACATCATCAACAAAATGACATGTCATCCAAGTGTTATAAATTTAATAATCCAATGAAAAAAGAAAAATTAATTTAAAAAGTTTAACTGCAAAATTTAATTTATTTATAGTTCAATAATCAAAACGAGACAAACCCTAAAATATAATTACTAATGAATAATGATATAATTTATTTTTATTTTTTAATTTTAATCTATATGTAATGTTGAAATTAAAGATTTAATATTTCAATCTTAGTTTATCATAATTTATTCCATGAAAAATTTTAGGTCTAATTATAACACCATGTTTGAAGCGAGGGAAATGCTAACAATTTTGTATTAGGAGTCTAGATAAAACTAAACAATTTTAGAGGATAAAGTTATAGTTTATCTGTTAAACGAATTTAAACTAAATCATTCGTTTTTAAAGAGATAAAAATTCATTTTTTTTAAAAATTAATTAAAAGGTAAAAAATAAAATTGAATTATTCATTTTTTGAGAGATTAAAATCGGTCAACATTTAGGGTGAAACCTCTAATTATTTATTTTTGAGAGATTAAAAGTTAATTTGGATGTTTGGTGAATAACAAATTAGAATAGCAGATTGGGGTGGAATCTCTAATATTGAAAAAAGCTGCTAGTGAGAGCTTTTTAAAATTAGAAGTTTTGACATAAGTGTTATAAGACTATTTTACCCTTAACAATTATAAAAAATTCTCAATAACCCAAATTTTAACCTTTGCTTTTTTAATTATTTACCCATCATGTATTTATATTGTGACATTTGTAAACTAATATTTTTTTCTTTTTTCTTTTTATTCTCACACATTTATATTTTTATTTAAATTTGACAATTAATTAAATTGTATTAAAAATAATTATATAAATAATAAATTAATATATAGATCCTTCAAATATGTTTAGTAATGCTATATTTTTTCATAATAAAATTAATTAAATAAATATCAAATATAATCATGTCTTTATATGTTATTTTGCTTGTTTAAATAATCAAACAGCTACCAATTAATTTTATCAAACACTTTTATACAATCAGCTAATACAATCCGCTAGTGAAATCAACTAATACAATTAGCTATCAGCTAATTGTCAAATATGGTCATTATCTTTTATCAAGATATGTCTGATAAATATATAGCATTATTATTTTTTTATTCTGTTAGTACTTGCAGACATTCACCATAGAGTACTGCGATATGCTCCTGTGAAGACAAACAGGAATGAGCAACCCGTAGTTGTAGACAACGTCCGTCTGACACGTGCTAATATGAGCGAGCGCCATTGATGACTAAGCAAACCTCCGACATCAAGTCATAGCTAGTTCAATCACAAGCGCAACGACTACCATATCATGACATATGCCTAGACAGTATAAAAGGGCCTATACAACAAGAAACAAAGGGAGAAGAGAAAAAAGACGAGAGGAACTACTCGTGGGATAGGGGGAGAGCTCTGAGGTCGGACCGAGAGAACTACCAGAATCACTAACAGATAGTCATACTTACTTATTGTTTACTTTAATAGTCAACAATTAATGCGGTGAACGTGGACAGACACGCGACTTTAGATTCTTTTAATTTTTTCGGAGAAGTTTTCAGGATGTGTGGAGATGATTTCGACAATGCAAATAGGAGGACCACAGAAGGAGTCATTTCGTTGAATTCTTCGATGGACCTACCGGCGCCAACAACTTTACACGAGATGCAACAATTTCAGCAGAGTTTTAAGGAAAAGTTTTAGAACCAACCCCCTCCGTGGTTTACCGCAACGAGAATGACTATGCAGCAAGCTAAGGGGTATCACCGTCGTAATAAAATAATCAGTAATTCATATACATGCATAAGAGAAAAAAAGAGACAAAAAAATCACTCGCGAAAGAGGGAGAAAGCAAACTGAGAGAACCATCAAAATAATTGACACATAGTTGCATCTACTTCTTGTTCACTTTAATCGTTAACATATTCTAAGACATATTTTTTAGAAGTGATATTAATGTCTTATGTCTAAACGTAACACTTACGTCTACCAAAAATATCAATACATGATAGAAACGGATGTTATTAAGTTCTGCTTGTAGGTTTTTACCGACTGTCGTTCAGTCTAGGAGGTTAATTTTACTGAAAATTAAGTAAGAATCCAGCCCAAAAACAAATGATTTGTTCAACTCCGACCCAACCATTATAGACAAATTTGAACCTATTAGACATTTTAAAAGATAAGAGCCACCACCCGTGTCGTTGGTTGCTAAAATGACTACATCGAATGCCAGAAATAAGGAGTAAAATCATAGCTTGTAACTATTAGGGTGAGAAAAAAAATATCTTGACTTGAAAAATTAAATTATTCATTTAAATGTAAAAATTTTATCTAATTTTATAAATTTGTTCCAAAAAAAATTCAAAAAGTGAGTTATAAAATAAAAATTTGAATAACTCAAAATTTTTAGTAATTACTATATCAATGTTCAAGTAAGTATAGTTTTTCAATTTTGCATGAATATATACATATATATAACGTACGAAGAAATGTGTGTATAGAAAGTCATTTAAGTTGGAACTAATTAATACCATAACATTATAAATGTTTACAATTACATTTCAATAAAAAGCTCGAATAACTCGACTCAACTAAAATTTCATAAACTCAACTCAAAAAATATTCAAATAAAGTTTGAGTTATAAATTAGGACTCATTAACTCGACTAACTCAAATTTTTTAACTGGATACGACTCGATCAAATACTCACCCCTAATAAGTATAGTACTAATATCAATTTTAAATATCGACATTCTATTTATCAAAAAAATTAATATAGAAACGAGCAGTTAATCTAGCATGACAAGACACTAGAACCCTTAAATAAGGTTAATAATTTAAATTCTGACATCGTGAAAGGAAAAAACTGGGTTGAGAACGCCTTCTCTTATTAAATTTTTGTAAAATTCTATATGAATTAGTCGGACAATAGTTCGAAATTGATGGTAAAGAAATATATGGAGGCGCGTGAAATAGAACAGAGAATTTGGGGGAAAGGAAAGGCGGGAGGGAGGGGGTGTATGAGCTGTGGCCCTGTGGAGGTGGAACCCACCACCCATGTGCCCTTCCTCATGTCTCCACCAGCCCCTGTTTCTCAATCATCAGCATTCTCTCTCTCTCAAAACACCATCTTCTCTCTGAAAAAAAGTTCTGATTCCAAATTCATTTTTCTCTCCATTAATCTCTTCACCAACAATATCCCCAAGCAACAAAAAACAATTTTTTTTTCAGTCCAATTTGAGTAAAGCGTAAGTGAAAGAGTGTAGGTAGTAGTAGTAGTAGTAATCCTACTCTGCTTCCCCCTCATGTCGAATTCAGAGGCTAACGGTGCCGCTACTACAAACGGAGCCTTAATGGACTCTCAGAGACAGCAGACGGCGCCGCCCACCAATGGCTCCCTCGCCGTCAAGAAGCCACCCGCCAAGGACCGTCACAGCAAAGTCGATGGTCGTGGAAGGAGAATCAGGATGCCCATCATTTGTGCCGCTCGTGTCTTCCAGTTGACTCGCGAGTTGGGTCATAAATCAGACGGTCAAACCATCGAGTGGCTCTTGCGTCAGGCCGAACCTTCTATCATAGCCGCCACCGGCACGGGGACAATCCCCGCTAGCTTCTCCACCGTTTCGGTTTCCGTACGCGGCGGGGCTAATTCCACTTCTCTGTCGTCGACCACTTCTTCATCTCTGGATCATAAACCTCTACTGGGTCCCACTCCTTTTATACTCGGGAAGCGCATCAGGTCCGACGACGATAACTCGGGAAAGGACGATTCGGGTGGGCTTACAGTTGGACCGGGCGGCGTGGGGTCCATTGTGGGATCCGCGGGTACGCATACGGGTGGGTTCTGGGCTCTTCCTGCAAGGCACGACTTTGGTCAGTTGTGGAGCTTCGCGCCGCCGGATATGGTGGTACAGACGGCTGCTCAGCAACCTGCTGCTGCTGCGTTGTTTGTTCAGCAACAGCAAGCTATGGGAGAAGCGTCGGCAGCGAGGGTCGGCAATTATCTTCCCGGTCATCTAAATTTACTAGCCTCACTTTCCGGTGCTCCGGGAGGATCGGGTCGGAGAGAGGAGGATCAGCGTTGAAATTTGGTGACCCATTTACCCTTGTTGTTGGAGTATATATATGTTATAAATATTCTGAGTATGGTTGTCGCTTTTGTTGTGTGTGTGAATGTTGAAGATGAGTTTTAGTTGGAATTTCAGGGTTAGGGAATTAGGGTTTTGGGCTGCATAATTTGGAATGATGATTGGGATTCAAATTAGGGTTTTTCTTTAGCACTCTTGTTTTATGATCATTAGGGTTTGAGGGTTTATGTTGGAGGAGAGGGAGCGCCAAGAATCAGGGTTTCGGCAACTGATTTTGCCGCTGGCTGCCTGCTGAATTTGGGGATTTCTTTTGTGATTAGTCAAGTTCGCTAATAAAATTTTTATGAGAATGATTCTGTGCAAGTTGGTCATTTTTTCTGGTTCGTAGAAGAAACCGTGTAGGTTTAGTTCCCATGTTGAAACTGTCGGCATTCAAATCGGTTAATGTCTGAAGCTGACAACCCGAGATTTGCTCTATGATGGGGTGGCTGCTACTATGGATTTATGTTCTCCCTGAATGTGTGGAACAACACTTCTTGCTAATGGTGTTTGAGAATTACTAGTTTCTTTTCTGCTATCTGGGATAGCTCAGCGTTGAACATTATTGGCTAATGATATGCCACGGCTCTCCGCGTTCACCGCCGACGTTGATTGCATGACCGGCACTGCTGTGTGAAAGATAAAAGACTCCGTCTCCGGCTCCTCTATGTAAGACCCCTGTTTCGGATAATTTTAGCTGTATTCTTAGCCATTTCTTAGATTTTTATCAGCGTGCAAATAATGTGTTCTTTATGTAAGTTGGATTGTTCTGGGTGCCTGTTGTGTGAATAAAGAAGACCCATCTGTTTTTCCCAGTTTCATCTGCTTCACCTACTGAACTATCTTTCTGCGATGCAATACTCGGTTTCTGTTCAATGTATCTGTTTCGATGGTCTTCGGTAAGAGAGTAGTGGTATAAACTTCGTTATTAGAAGCCAGATCGTAGTGGAAATATATGCAGAGCATTGAAACTTCATTGATTCGTTTATAATCGCTTTGCATTGCATTCAAACAAACTAAAATTTTCCGTTTAAATCGATTTGGTTATATCGGTTTAATGAATCATATGCTCATCCCTAAGACCCTAACTGCATACATCTATTTTTATAAAGAAAATCTTTCCTATCCGAAACGGAGTGGTGCGAAATCCGAACAAGATTGAGCATGTCCTTGAATATGGAAAGATAACTGCACTTAATTCAAAGTTTGGTAATGAGGGGTGAAATCTATGCATTCCTTATGCAAGGCAATGGCTTCACTTCTGGCCATTTTTATGATACAGGGGGAGATGGTGACTGTTCTGCAAACGGATCAAAATGGGGAAAGAAATTGCAGTTTCCAGGAAACATAACGGATGGGTCGGTACAAATGATCTGTCCAATGGGAAAATGGGTTTCTCAATACTGCCCTAAAAAATAAAAATATTTTTTTAAAAAAGTGATTTTTTTGTTATATATAGATTAGGTGTGTATTTGGTTCGATTTTCTGATGAAATATGAACCAAACTGTAGTCTACGGTTTTTTAAAAGAAAACCGAAATTGAATGATAAAAAAATTGAAATACCAAAACTAAAATTTATGGTTCGGTTCGGTTTAAAACCGCGGTTTTAATGGTTTTTTTTTAATTAAAAAAAGATAAAACACATAATACATTTTAATTTATCATTGCACACTCAAATATCAATTTAATTTCTTATTAAGAACAAGAAAACATAAGTCTTGAACCATTGACAAATCTAAAATTTTAAATAAGAGTGGATTAAAAAATAATGATGATTACATAACAAACAACATATCTAAAAATTAAATAACATAAAATATACATTCAGTTAATATCTACATAATGATTCTACACCACCAACATAAAACACAAAATATTTAGTCTAATATATTGTTTGATTAAAGAAAAACTCAAATATTCAACATCATAAAACAACCACTGAATAGTAAATATTACAAAAAACATATTCCAATTTGAAACGCAATATTCAAACTTAATATAATAAAAACATATTCAAATTTTCAAGAGACTACCTTCAAAACAAATCCAAATATTTCAAGAGACTATCTTTAAAATATAGTACAATTTATTTGGGTCATAATATATATTTTTTAATTTAAGTTGATATGAAATAAACGGGTTCTATAAACCGAACCGAAAACCAAACCTCAAGATACAAATTCGAACCGAACCGTATAGCCCGGTTCAAATCGATTTTTCTCGGTTTCGTTGCTCTCCATATGTTGCATTGTGATTAAGACAATAAGATCATAAGAAATCGAATTTTCAGAAAAAAGAAAAATGTTGTTATTTTTAAGAGATTCAAGTTTCTACAGTTTGTGCGCGTTATTAAAGGCCTAAGTAAAAGAAACATGCACTACTATGAGATCACACCATATGTTCAAAAAAATAATAAGATGATTTTGTAGTGTTAAAGGCAGGTACTCTAAACTTTAAACTATAAACCCTAAATTCTAAACCTTGATTCTTAAATTAAACTCATAACCTCTAATAGACATGCTTGTGCATTAAAAAAATTTTAATACAAATTTGAACTTTATTTGAGTACAGTAGAAGTGTAGGCTCATTTAGCAAAATTTAAACTAATCCAAGAGTTTTTTTTGTAGTTCAGCCAAATTTATCATGTTAATTTGGACCGGCTCTATTCTAATTGCATTTAAAATTAAGATAAGATGAACTTAAATTTTCTTGCCAACAGAAATTAGAGGTCCACAATTTTGCCTTTGAATAAAGGGCATGCCCCATTATATTAGGGACAGCTTTTGCACTGTGGTGGATTAATTTGGAAAACTGAAATTAAAACACGTGCAAACATCCAAAATCAATGCAAAATGGTGGGGAGCCTCCAAATTTTCAAATCTGGGTGGTTATACCATATTTGTAGCATGTTCTGCGTGTTCCATTTAAGGGCACATGTCCCATATTGAATTTAATATAATTATTGGAGGTGGTTGTTTAGGGACCTTAAACAGTCAAGAGAGACCTTGCCAAGGCCTATTTCAAAAGGCTGAATATATTTTGATACCTTCCCATATTTAATGTCGATCTCGAATCCGGATAACATAGTTCGAAAACAGATTTTTATCAAATATTGCATATCTTAATGTTCGACTCGATTAATTAACGAACTTAATCGAGTTTTTTGAAAACTGAAATATTGCATATCAATTCTGCATGATACATTGTATCAAAATTGTTATCTCATGGTGTACATTGTAAATCCCTGTCCAAATCATGAAAGGCGGAAGGATGGATTTTAAGGAAAATGAAACAAAAGTTACCAAATCAGGATAAAATATTAAATCCAGGACTCAAGTACTAATTATTTACTATCTGCAATCAGCACCAACAGCTTCATGGATAGATTTGAAACCATCCCTTTGTAAGCACTCAGCAAGTTCATCCTGCCAATAAGTATGGAAAATATATTACTACTCGGACTCGTGTCGTATGTGGATATGTGTTTGACATAGATATGTTTAGTATTTTATGAGTTTTGCCATGCATTTAGAATGCCATTTCTCGTATCCTGTCCGAAAATGCAGATACAGGCATTTTCAAAGAACAGCCTTCTTAGAATCAACGGTACAAGTTGAATGTGAAATCAAAGACTCCATAAATATGCTTCATCGTAGGAGATGCATATTTTCTGTCACATATTGTAATCTTTAACATCCTCTAGGATGCGAGGCAGAAAGAAAATAAATAAATTAATATAGAACTCTGAAATTTAAACGGAGAATACCTTTATTTGGGGAATTAAGGCAGGGCCTCCATAAGCAAATGCTGAATAAAGCTGAATGAGCGTTGCCCCGGCTCTTATTTTTTTGTATGCATCCTCACCACTGCATTGAATGAATAATTCAAATTAACAATGGAGGTGTAAATATAGATAAAAGCAGTGACGATGGTGACAGCAACGTCGTTGAGATGAATCGGTAAAAATGATTAATAGGTATACGGGCTTTACCTACTAATACCACCACAGCCTATTAAAGGGATCTTTCCCTGCAAAGAAGTATGCCAGCTTTATAAGTATGACACATACTCTTTAAGAACTTTACAAGCAAAATAATAGAATTCAAATCAAACTCGGACGAGTTGAAGTATATGAATGCTTTACAAATTTGATTTGAAAATAGACTTGCATAACCGTTAAAACTCCAATAATACGAGCAGCTCGTCAAAGTGTCAAACTATGAAGCTTTTGATCCTCACATCTAACATAAGAGTATAACCCGAGACGAATAACATAATAATCAAATTATAATGCCCTCAAGAGTACAACCTTGAAGTGTCTTGGGATGTCCAGTAAGGTAATGAAATGTGGAAAACATATACAGTTCCTATACGGCAGACACTGCAGTAAATAACATCAAGCAGAAAGATGGCCAATATCTATGTCAATACCCCAAGACAAACAGTATGAATTTAATGCGCAAAGACTCCAAGAATTTGAATAGACAACTACAAAACGTAAAAAGGAACATTGGCCAAATTATAAAACATCACTCCCAATGTTTTTATATACTATTAAACTTCCGCTTCTGTACTGTCAAGAGTGTGGCTTTTGGAAAAGAAAGGCAGACGATATTACCATATCAAATCACTACAATCATGTTTAGAATAGAAGATATGACGAACAAAAGGCCAACAGATCAACGTATCAGAATTGTTTATATGAATAGACAACATACCCTTGTTAGCACATACATCTCCTTTAAGATGTTTGATAAATCAAAGAGAGGCTTCCCACTTAAGCCACCAGCTTCTGAAGAGACTGGATTTTTATCTACATCTGGTCTCGAAATGGTTGTGTTAGATATGATCTAGAAAACATGAAAGAGAAGAATGTCAGGAAAACACAAAAAGCAAGAGAGAAAATGTCATATGGATTATAAAAGCATATATAGAAAGAATGACTTAAATCCACCATCAAGTAGAAACTTCTAATCATATAGGACATGGACAAGAAATATACGAAATTTACAATTGGAAGAAAAATACCAATCCATCCAAGCGGAGGGCAACAGCAACCTAAAATAAAAAAAAAAGATACAATAAGAATATAATACAGGTAAGCAATGAAGTAGTGTCTAAATGCAAGTAGAGATTTAGTGCATACTGCTGCAATATCCTCAAGGTCTTCTTTAGACAAGTCCGGAGCGATTTTAACTAGCAATGGAGGAGGACCTTCCTCACCCCATTGCATTTCATCACGAGCAGCTTGAACCTTTGATGAAAGAAGTAAAGCATAATTGAGAAGAGTGAAGTTCTCCCAGATATATACAGAAGGGTAATTAAGTATACAGCTAGAGAATTATACCCTCTTAACAAGATCCTTCAACTGTTTCCTTCCTTGGAGCATACGCAATCCAGGAGTGTTTGGTGAAGAAACATTAATAACCTAAGAAAGTTGAAAAGGAGGTCAATATTATGGCATCTAAATGATAAAATTCAAGAAAAACTCAAAGAAAACTTCTCAAAGTAATATATCATAATGACATTTCTCTTTGAAAAATATGCACCAGCCTACCTACAAAGTACAAGAAAGCACAGGGAAAGAAATCAGGCTATGCAACAATTTTAGATACTACAATCAATCCAGTCATTTTTTGAGCGAAACTTGTGTACTCAAAGCAAACTTGAAAGGAATGAATTAACTCAAATAAAGAATATAGAACTACCAAGTAATCAGCATACTGGGATAACGTGTGAACTCCTTGTACATAGTCTTCAGCAGCATCTTCACTTGACTTATTCTTCCCCAGATTGACTCCTAGAATTCCAGGAGACCAGCTTTGCCCCCATGTTTAGCTTCTTCATTTGAGGGTGATGAAGTACTCGAAGTCTCTAACTTCCTCTTACCATGCTGAGTACCTAATCTCTTCGCAACAGCAACAATTCCTTCACTATTGAACCCACAGCGGTTGATGATAGCACTGCCCAACAAATCGAGTTAGAAAGAAAAACTTGAACACGAAGCGACATGAATCCAAGCAATCAATGCCCGTTCCATAAAACAGATAAGTTGATATTTCAAAGAAACAGAGGAAAAGGAGAATTAGGTGTCACCCTTCTTGTCGCAGTCTAAAGATGCGTGGCTATGGATTACCCTCTTGTGGAACAGGGGTTACTGATCCGACTTCCACAAAGCCAAAACCCATACCAAGTAAACCTTCAACAGCTTCGGCATTTTTATCAAAGCCAGCAGAAAGACCTACAGGGTTCGAAAACTTCCTTCCCCAAACGTCTAATCCCAGAATCGGTGAATCAGGTCTCTTCTCCCTGGGAACCCAACCACGAGCAGCAGCTGCAACAGCTAGTGTATGAGCTTTCTCAGCATCCAAAAGTGCAAAGAACGGGTTTGCAAGTTTAGTCGCTGAGAATAGCCAACCACTGCAAAAATTCAACCGTCATATAAGTTGGTCTCAAATAGATATAAGATATAAGATGAGGAATCATTCAAGAATCAGGTATTTCTATCAATGGATCCATAATATATTTTAACATAAATTTAAAACCAACTTAGTCATATAACTCGCAATGGGGTTATTTCTATCAGTGGCTCATTCATTTTCCAATGTAATTTTCAGATCAAAGTTCTAACAAATTTCAAAATCCAACAAAATTCTAGACATTCCAATTAATCCAAGAAGGGGGAAACCCTCTTCATTCACAAAATGAAACAAAATACAGGAAAAAGAACATTTAAAAGTTACAAAAAGAGATTTTTCATTGGGGTGTACAAAATAAGTACCAGAAAGTTGCTTCATCAACAGTACTAACATAAGCTCCTCCTGCTATAATTAACCCTATGGTAGCTCCCGTCAATAACCTTCTTCCCTACGACAGTGGAAGCAACAAAATAATATCTTACAACAGAGAAACTCATGCAAAAGTTAAAAAGCAAAGATTGAAATTTCAATGTCCTAAACTATCACATGAACTAGAAAAAAATCCACTTAATTTGCAAGAAGTCATTGCTTTCAAACATTCTTCCCTTAAGCCAGTCAAGCAGAAAGAACCAATTTTAACCATCCTAATCACAACTTCCAAAATACCCATTACCCTTAAACCAAGCTTAGCTGAACTTTAATTACTTAAAAATTAAAATATTGGAAAGGATAAGAAAAAGTAAACAAAATCCCATAAACCCTTTAAAAATTTCTCATAAAAGGAACTTACTTTCTTTGAAGAATGAGGGATTTTAGGAGTAGAAGTAGCAGCGGAAGAGCAATGTCTAGAGGGTCCAATGGGAGTTGAAATAACCCTAAGGCGCAAGAGATCCTTAAACAATTTCCCAGCCGTCCTTATTGCCATGAAAATCAAATTAGAATGATTTTTCCAAAACTTGAAACGCAGATTGCAGAGATGGTGAACAAAGGGAAAAGGGGAAAAAGGAAAAAAAGAATGAAACTTTATTGGTTCTGATCTTTTGTTATGAAAAGTTGAAAAGAGAAGAATATAGGGGTTTTAGCAGAGGAGGCGGCTGTGAGGTTTTTGGTGTCCTTAATTAACCCTTGAGTGCTCGTGTCCTCTAGAGAATATGGTCGCTTACTATATTTTTGGAAGGCTTACTAGGCAAATACATCCTAAACTATGTATTTTTTAGTTAGATGTCTAAATTATTTTTTGGCCAAATAGATATCTAACATTTTATTTCGTAATATATTTAAGAATTTTCGTTAATTTTCACCGCTAACTGACACGTGTCATCTCCTGAAAATTTCGAAATTATATTAAAAATAAATAAAATTAATAAAACAAAATAAAAATCTATCATGAAATTTTCAAATATTTTTAAAATAGTCCTCAAATAACTAAACCCCCAAAATTCGACCACTCCCGCCGACGTTGTCCTTGTTGTCGGCGACATAATGAAGCGCTCTCCCCTCGTCGAACAACCCACATACCGTTCGTCGCAGATCATTCGAAGGAATCATTCTACAATTTCGGCGATTCGCACGACGGCGGTCTATTTCCGGCGAAAGGGTAAGGGGAAAATGGTCGTGATGGTCCGACGACCAATGTGGTAGGCGGCGGCGTGGTAATCGGCAGCGAAATCGGCCCAAATCAGGATTTAAGTTTTGGGGAGTTAGGAATTTTGAAATTTGGGGGCTATTTTGTGAAATCTAAAAAACTTAGAGATTCTTGAAAATTAAGTAATTTTATTTATTTATAATATAATTTTAGAATTTTCAGGATACGACACGTGTCCTTTAACGGTGGAAATTAACGGAGAACCTTAAATGGATCACGAAATAAAACGTTAGGCACCTATTTGCCCAAAAAATAATTTGAGCACATAACTGGAAAAAAAGGGCATAGTTTAGGCACCTATTTGACGATTAAGCCTTTTTGAAAATAATAATTAATTAAATTTAGGAAATAATAAAAATATAATTATATATATTTAACAATATTGTATGCTAACTTGATAGTATACTCCTAGCCGAGTCTTTTAGGGATAACTCTTTTTTCACTGGGATCATATATATTTATAAACTTAAATTTAAGTGTTAATATTTGATGCACAATAATAGAAAATATTTTTGCACAAGCATACCTACTTTAATATTAAAAATTAATATCTAAATTTTAATCATAAACTTTAAATTTTAAATTGAGTTAATTGCATCACACGTCCCCAAATTATGACACTCATTTTAAATTGGTCCCTAAACTTTTAAACATTCTAATTTCATCCTCAAACTATGACCTTCATTCTAAATTGGTCCCCAAACTTTTGAACATTCTAGTTTTATCCTCAAACTATGACTCTTATTCTAGACTGGTCCTCAAACTTTTTAAGTGTTCCAATTTTATCCCCAAATTATCATTGTACGCTAATCATATCTTATGTTAATAAAACCGTTATAAAAATTGTTAATTTCCATGAAACATTGATGTGTATTATGTGATAAAATGTTGTTGTATAAACAATAACTTGAGGATGAAATAGGAATATTCAAAAAGTTTGGGGATTAATTTAGAATGAGGGACATAGTTTGGGGATGAAAATGAAACTTTCAAAAGTTTAGGGATCAAATTAGAATGAGAACCATAGTTTGAGGATGAAATTGGAACATTCCAAAGTTTAAGGACTAATTTAGAATGAGGCTCATAGTTTGGGGACGTGTGATGCAATTAACTCTTTTAAATCATACAACATAACCTCTTAAATCTTAAACCCTAAACTAAATATCTAAACCCTAAATTTGATCCGCTTGTAGAAAATAAATTTTACAACGCTTGTGCATGAAATATTTTCCCTAAGTTTAAATATGTTTTTCATTTTTAAAATGCTTGTTTTTGTTTGATACTTTAATAATATTGAATCGGACTGTATATTCGTAGTAAATTTCGATTATCATTTTAAATTAATTAATTAATATGATTATTATCTCATACACATGCGGTTAAACCTTTTTGTTTTCGTATGTGCCTTAATTTAGGGTTTAGAAATTAGGGGTTTTAGTGTATGGTTTAAAATTTAGGGTTCATGGTAAGAATTTAGAGTTTAGGGTTAGAATTTAGGGTAATATGGTTAGGGATTTAGGTTTTAACCTATAAACCCTAAATTTTAACCCTAAACCTAAAATTTTATCAACAACCCTTAAATTTAAAATTACTACACTTAAACCTTCAACCCTAAACAGAGTCCCTAAACATAAAACTAAAGCGCTTGTGTAAACAAAGTTTTAACAAGCGTTACCTAATTAATATAGTAATTTTTTCATAACAATCAAAATTTTAAAGAATTGTGCATGAAATAAAACTACTCAAAACTATCAAAAATCTTGTGAATTATATGATAATTAATCTTTATTGTATTTTTTGATAAAAATAATCTTTGTTGATTTTATTATCACATTAACAAGCAACAATAATTATGATTTTATCACGACAATGTAAACAAACAATAATAACCGACCAAATTGAACAAATGGATATGCCTCACGTATATTTGTTATTATAAAAAAATATTTTGATATACAAGCTTGTCTAAACTTTACAGAAGCCTTAAAATTAATAACCGACCAAATTGAACAAATGGATATGCCTCACGTATATTTGTTATTATAAAAAAATATTTTGATATACAAGCTTGTCTAAACTTTACACAAGCCTTTCAATTTTAAGGTTTAGAGGTTTAGGTTATGGGTTATGGTTTAAGGGTTTAGGTTGTAGGATGTAGAATTTAAGGTTTATGGCTATAATTTAGAGTTTAGAGTTTAAGTTTTAAAGTGATAGGGCTAGAGATTTAGAGTTTATAGCTTAAATATGAAGGGTAGTGTAAATTTTTTTAGGCAGCTTGTGTATCAAAATATAACCCTAAAAATTAGTTTTTCAGATGAAATCATGGTAGTATTTAACAAATTCATAGATTTTCTGTCGTATTAAATTATTTTTATTATTTTAAATTAATTATTATTTAATTAGTGTTATAGTTATACCCTATTAAACTTTAGATTTAATATATACAACACTTCAAATAGTATCTAAATAAAATCAAATTTATAAAAATAATTATTCGATAGGTTAAATTTATCGATTATTGTTTAACTTATCAAATAATTATGTCCATTGCATGTATATCAAATATTAACCCTTATCATTATAATTTTATAATTATTTTTCGAGTCGAATTGGATTTTACTCACCTTGAACGTCGAATTGATTTCTATGACATCTGATCTGAGACCGAGAGCATGCAAGACAATGTCTCGTACACTCTCCCTAAGGGCTTCGCCAAGCATAAACTAAAGCTGGAATGTTGGGGAAGCCTTTGAGGGAGAGTGAAGGAGAAACGCCTTGTTTATGTTGTCTTGTAAGTTGTAATTGCCCCAGGGCTTGTTTATATAGCTGGGTAGCACCTCATCTCCCAATCTGATACAGATTACAGATTCCGATAAAAGATTAAAAGAATAAGTTCTTTTCTTTGGATATCGAGCATCTTTCTCCAACCATGATGTGTTTCTTCATGGCAAATCGACAAATATCATTGTATGTTTACTCTAGGATTGAATCAGGTCGACTGAACCTTCATTGATGTCAAGGTTCAGTCGACCCTAATAGTAATAACTTGTATAAGATTATCGTGAAATGAAATTATACCCCCTCTCCCAGTACTTTTGCCACTTAACCATAAGAGATAGGCCATGCTCTAGCTTCGTTGAATCTGTTGATGGCGGCTAGGTTGTCTCTATAATGACAGCGAAACCTAGCTTCTGAGAATATTGATCATAAAAGAATCTTAATCTTTAGGCAGTGCTTCATAAGTTGACATTGCATATTGAACACAAAAACCATATCTACTGTAATAACAAAGAACATAATGTATGTATGTACGTATTTTCTCAAGATAATCTCTGTTTGATAGCTTCTGACTTTATTTTTCTTAAATTTTCGGTGTCCAACACTTACATCCGAATCAAATAACATTGGTGGATAAGTGATACCGTTCTTGCTATGGCGGTAATAGAGGAGATGATTTGAAAACTGGAAAATACTAACTGCAGGTAAAGCCTTCCTGCATCTTATCAGGCTTTATTGAAAAAAATCGATATTTTTTGAGTTTTGAATGAAAAATTGATTCAAACGTTGTTGAGTGAAAACATAAAACTAATTGTTGTTTATTAAATGTGCAATCGTGCACGAAAAGGAAACACGAATGTCCAGACCGATCAGGTCTTCCGTGAGCTCACGGATATTTTAACCTAAACATTTTCCTCAAATAGAACATATTTTTTCAAATTATATTTTAGAATTAAAAAGATAAATATTAAAAAAAAATAATTCAGACAATAATTTTAGAAGTTGCTCTTAAAGGCTCATTAGTTCTTAATATTAAATGCTCCATTAGGTCAAAAATTTCAAATAGTTCACTATGTAAAAGCCCTATAAATACCATGTAAACCTACTAGGTTTCACACAACTCAAAAACATAGAGAATTTTCTATTATTTTATTATGTGACTTTCAAAAGTAGTTTTTGGTGATAGGAGAAAGCAAAATTATAATTCGTGAACTTTGCAGTTGTGCTACTATAGTTAATTATCTAGTTGTTATATTCTAGAAAAAAAACGACCGACAATATCAAGTACCAAAAAATGACAGAAAATTTATCTTAAAGAAACGGGTTTAGGTTGAATCCGAAAAGAGCAAAGAAGCAAACGATGATCATTTATCTAAGCAAATAAGAAAGCTTTGAGACAGTCAGACAGATGTAATATTCTAACCCAACAAGTTTTTAAATTACTATACAAATATTCTCATCTACATCCACATAAAGAGCAAGTGGTGGTTAAGATTTGTTGGCATCCTAAAAGAATTCCCATTAAGTAGAAAATTATTATACGGTTACGGCCTACCACGTTCTTGTTCACAAAAAATTAGCTAATTATTTTTTATCATTTTTTTGAAGATAAATCCTCACTTTTTTATGTCATGTAAATAGAAAGTGAGTGATTACATAGAAGTTGATTAAATGGATTGGTGACATGAAAAAAAGGATTAGTTGGATGATTTTTAGTAGATGAGGACCATGGATAACGTAGTGCAAGTGGAAGTTTTGGACATGTGCGAGATGAACGACCGCTTATGGCCCCAAGGAAAAGAGGGGCCCAAACGAGTTGAATTAAATGTTTATAGGATGAAAACAAAACATTTTGGTTTAATAAATTACAAGAAAAAATGACTTTAAAGAGGGCCTCATAATATATTTTTTACTAAGATAAAAATATATTTTAAACAAACCTTATATATCTTTGAGATTATAAATTAAAGAGCATCGTTTCCATAAACCTTTGAACCGCCCCTGACGTGGTGAGCTAGTCCATAAAATACTTTTTCAATTAAGTAGCATTTTGAAACGAACAAAAATCATCTTCTCTTTTTGGTGTCTCTTTTCATGTCCATCATTAAAAAAATTAAATTTTAAACTTTAACCCTAAGTTCTAAATCCTAAAAAAAATACTCCCTACTCTCAATTCCCTAAATCATAATCATAAACCTTAACCTCAAACCTTAATTCCAAACTCTAAACCAAACTTTTTAGAGTAGGGGATAAATAAAGAAAAAAAACATGATTTCTATATTCTTTTGAAACTTGAGATTTAGAATTTATGGTTCTTTTCCTAAGCAAAGAGCAAGAGTGAAATGCATACAATAGAAATAAATAATCAAGATCCGATATAATATATAGTTAAAAAGTTATAAAAATATAGATATATCAATCCAAATTTATACTAGGATGGTATGCATACACTATATTTGAAATCCAAGTTTCCAATTTGTAATTTGTTTTGGTAACAAAATAAATCTAAATCCCATAAAATAAAATACAAGAATGATAATATTAAATAGGTAAACTACTTTTTTATCACTCAAATTTGCTCGTGTTTTTGTTTCGGTCTCTCAATTTTAAAATTTTTAATTTTATCACTAAACTTTCAAATTTCGCTTGTTTTGATCATTTTAATATTAGCCTTTAACGTCGTTTAATTTTTTTTGATAAATCTATGCCAAAAAATTCTTGTAACTTTCCTCTTAAACTCATATTTTCAAACTCTCTTCCACTCACCAGTATTGGAGTATTTTCTGTTGTGGACTACGGCTGTCGGATAGAGCAAAAACGCAACTGATAATTTGAGAAAATAATAATGAAGATAAAAGATACACAAATTTTACGTGAAAAACTCTTAAATAATATAGGGTAAAAACCACGAACAAAAGTAGAAGAATTTCACTATGAGAAAATAAGAATTACAACTTCTCTCTATTTAACAAGAAAAAAACAATGGCATATCTCTCTTGATAAAAAGGAGAAAACAACTCTATAAAAACTCTTTAATTTCTCTAATATTAGGAGGATGTTAAAATAATTTGGGATATTGAAAAATGACAAATGGCTAGGCTATTTATAGTTGAACTTAAAGGACAACTTATAAATAACCTAAACTTTAAGACCAAATGAATAATTACACCATGCCAAATTTCTACAAAAATTGGTTGCATCTTTGCAGCACGTTGAAATCTTTTCACCTGCACCAAGCGGTGCATTAATGCACCGAAAGTACATTGACTTTCAACATTTTCTTACAAATCTGAATAGTAGGGAGTCGAGAAGGAGGAGAAAATAAAATATCTTGATTTCACGTTGATCAAATAGTAAAGATTATATATTAGACCAAGATAAGGCCAAAACTTTGGTTTGAATTTTTTTAGGAAATTTTAAGGAAAATCAAACTAAAAAAAAGAAAGATAAACTTTTTGGCACTGTTACATTGCAAACGATGGTAGGTAGTGTCGAACAATTGTGGAGAAGGATTTTAGCTATGAGAAAGAAAAATGTTAAAATTTTAGAAAATTTTCATAAATAAAAAAACTCAAAAAATGCAAAATTTTGGCGTTGACATTAAACACTTAGCAACTAAGTGACCAAACGAGCGAAATTTAAAAGTTTAGTGATGAAATTGATTTTTTAAGATGGGTGACCAAAACAAAAAACACATGCAAAGTTAACTGACTAAAAAGATATTTTATCCTTTATTCCTTTAAAAGCACAGTGAAAATAGCTAACCATGGACAATATATATTTCAATCTACAGCAAAATCTACAAAATCAAAGCATTGGATAACAAATGCAAATCCGTTTTTCATGATTTTTTTAAAGAAAATTTTACTATCAGTTCATGTATTATGCGGAAGTTATGTATTTAGTCTTTGTACAGTAATTTGATTGTTTTTAGTCATTGTACTCTTTGAACTTTAACTTTTCAATCCTGATTTAGATGACAACTCTTAAATTCATTAGGTCAAATGTTGCTATTAGATCATGTATGAGGTATACGATATGAATTTAGTTCACATTTTCCAATTTGATCATTAATTTTAGTTCAAAAATTTAATGATAACTGAGTCAATAATGAAACATAGTACATAGCCTTAATATCGACGATGGTCTTGTTGATTCGATGAGTATGCAATCAGAGTTTAGACATTAGTTTTAACTTTTGGACAAAAATCATATATCCTTTTCGGTGTCTTTTTCTTGTCTCAATACTAAAAAAATATTAAAAAAATAAATTTTAAATTCTAAACCTTAAACCCCTACACCCTACCCTCAATTTCTCATACCCTAACCATAAACCCTAACATTAAATCCTAAATCTATTTTTTAGTATGGGTGCATAAATAAGGCACAAAAAAAGTAGAGAATTTCTATTCTTTGAATTTTTGCCCGAAAAGAAATAGTGTAGGCAGGAACAACCAGGATAACATGCCTGGTTTTTCTACTCTTGTCAGTCTTTATTATGGGGAATGGGACATGCTAAGGTGGTGCGGTTAAAATACGGCCAATATAAATTTTTACTAAATTTATATAGGACTGAATAATAATTTAGTTAGAATCGAAATTCTTATTAATTAATAATTTATATTATAACCTAAATTCTTATCAATTGAGTAATAATTTAAGTAAAACTGAATTTTTTTATCAACTGAGTAAAAAATTATGTTATAACCTAAATTTTTACCAATTAGATAAGAATTTAGATTGAATTTTATCTTAACACAAATTCTTAAAAAATTTATATAAGAGACGTCTTAATTTAGCAGCACCATACACGCAGTACGGCAGAACTCCCCATGGTCCATGGGGAAAGGCATAAGAGCGAAAAGCAAAGCATGTTATCCTTGTTTCACAGCAATTGTTAGCAGAGCCAATAATTATTTTTTTGGTAAGTTATTATTTAATTTTATTTTTAAATTTATTTTTGTTATTAAAGTTTCAAAACGTTCAAATTACTCACTGAAGTTTAGACATCAAATTTTTTGTCATTCATCCATTAATTTTTTGACAGCATTATGACGTGGACGTCGTTCACCATCGTTAGACGCCACCGTCGAATATCTTAGATGGTGGTCGTTAGGTCTCAAACTTTCCCAGTCGTTTCGTCTCGTCCTCTATGTAACGACCCGGATTCTGAAAATCCGAAGGTTGGGTTTGATCGAGGCATGGACCTCGTAATTAGACCGTGTTCTTAGGCTTTTAGGAGCCTTTTGGGCTAGCTTGTGTGTTGGGCTCATGTGGTTTTTGGTTTGGGTTGAGATGGGAGGTAGAAGGGTAGTGTGGTAAATGCCAATTTTGAAGAATGAGGAGGAAAAGGCTTATTTTCTCTGCATTATGCAGAGTGGTGATATCACCCAGCCTTTATACCTTCATCTTCCTTTTTCCATCTCATCTCTCACCTAAAACACCCCCATCAAAGGAAGAATTTTGAGTGTTTGTGTTGTGAATCACGTTTAGCTCTTTGAGGGAAGTGTTACCATCTTTCAAGAATCTACATTTCAAGGTAAGCTTTGTATGGTTTGGTGGAAGAATGGGTTGTTGGAGGTTTGAGTGGGTTGGACGTGATTGGAGTTTGGAAGCTCTAATCTTTGGTTTAGTTTATGTTTTTGACCTCTTTCATCTTCCAGCAACGTTGTAATACGTTTTGTATTCACCTAATGTAGTGAAAGAGGTTGGGAGCTCATCTAAGGCTCAAGAAGGGAGGAAAGCTTGAAGCTTTGGAGGAAGGTCTTGTGGTATCAACTAAGCTAAGGTTAGTACACTACTAACTCTCATAGTTTCCTGGAAATCATAAAGTTAAGCTTTGAAGCATGATTTGGTGTTTTTGGCCTAAGAGTAGTTTGAGTGGTTGTTAATGGCAAATCATAGAGTTGTTGTTAAATTGGCCTAAAATCGGTAGAAATCCACCTAATGCTATCACTATAACTTGTAGGAAAGGTTTGGGGTTTAACTATGGGGGTTAAACAGGGTTTCTAGGTGAAACTCGCAACCAGAGTTCAGAAATTAGACTCGCGTACCGGTACTGGGCTTAGAGTATCGGTACGCATTAGTGAAATAGGAGGGAGAGCTGTGAGGGGAGTACCGGTACACCTCTCCGTGTATCGGTACCCCTTGCGGGGTGAGAATTCCAGTAACGCTATCACGTATCGGTACACAAGGGGAGTATCGATAAGCACTGTTACATTACCTGTGAGAGGCTTCGCGTATCGGTACTCGTGGGTAGGTGTATCGGTACGTATGTGGATCAGTACAGGACGATCCTAGTACCGATAAGGGGTATCAGTATGCGATGAGGCGTACCGGTACGACTCAAGGGTTTAAATCTTTCGAACATAAAACGAGTATCGGTACTCATGGCCGAGTATCGGTACGTATAGGGGAGTATCGATACCCACATAGGAGTATCGATACTCGCTGGGCATTCTGCCTAAGAAATTCGAGTTTACGTTCGGGGGTTCTATAATTCGAGGCAAAGGGCCCTAGAGGTCTCTTAAGGTGTAAAATGAATGCTAAAACTGAGAAATAGAGATTTTAATCCCTGAATAATAAATAATCGACAAATGACTTGGTAAATATTGGGTAAACCGTGTGAGGTAGTAACCCATAGGGATCCTAGGTGGATCAATCGAGGCTGTATGGTAGTTAGGGTCCTTGTTGTGTACTGAAGGATGCCTAGGTAATCGAGTCATCCCTTGTTGTTGGGATTGGATACCCTAAGTGTGTTGCAACACCTTGAAGATTTCTCGAATGTTGGATCCCGATGCTATGTGGACTTGGGCCTCATTCGAAGATGCTTGATGTGAGATTCCAGGCATGGATGTAGGATCCCGATGCTTAGTAGACGTGGGCTTCATCCTTGAGTATAAGATCCTGATGCTTAGTGGATGCGGGATTTGCTTAGTGTATAGGATCCTGATGCTTAGTGGACGCGGGCCTTGCTCAAAATATGGGATCCCGATGCTTAGTGGACGCGAGCCCTATTTTATATATAATTATGGTTATTTGCGTGATGCTATGTAAGTGTATGCGGTTCTCGTATGAGCTGTGTGCGTGATCATACATTCATAATGCCTTGTGTTTAGCCGGTTATAGTAACGCCATTGCTATGTTGCCATGATATCATTCCTGTTGCATTACTTTATTTATGAATTGCATGAATTATGGTTGAGTGGCGGTGTATCCACTGAGCTTGTTAGCTCAGCATTCGGAATCGTTATTTCCGTTCGCAGGTTAGTAGGTTATTGTGAGGCTTGAAGGAGCACCATCAACAATGGATTTCAGCACTGACTTTAGCGGCTAAGTACAAATACTAGATGTAATGGGCTATGTATTTCGTAAGACCTTATATGTGTATTTGTAACTTATATTTTGTATTATTAGGTCAAGTTGAATGCTTTAAATATTTGTAAATGGAGCTTCGTGAATTCTATTCTAAACATCTAGATTTAACTATGTTTTTTTAATGTATAGACTCGTGTTTTTATTGGACTTATTCTATTGGGCTTGAAAAATGAGAAATTTTAGCGGTATGGGTTTTGGGCTTAGGGCCCAAATGTGACATCCGAGTCAGGGGTGTTACATTTTGTGGTATCAAAGCCTAGGTTTAGTCGGTCCTAGGACGTCCCCGAGGGAGTCTAAAGAGTGTATAGGTGTCTAGCGAATACATGCCCATGAGTCGAAGTCGTACTTGTTTTAAAGCTGAAATTTGATGGTGTGACCTTGTTTGTTGTTGTGCAGAATAGAATCATGCCAAGGAGGGCAAGAATTGATGAGAAAAGTTTAGGCTCTAGAGGAGGCAATTTTGATGAGGAATATGTGTCTGGCACGAAAGATATGTTAGAGGACACAGTTGATCGGGGAGTCAACTACTTCTCACATCTAAATCGGGCGTTGCATCAGATCGTGAGGGCGATACCGAGGGCATCTGCCACCCCTCGTGAGGCACCTGTTGAAAGGGTGAGAAGACAAGGCGCTACGAATTTCCATGGATCAAGGCGTGATAACCCGGTACAGGCAGAAAAGTGGTTGCAAGATACCCGCTCGATCATGAAGTATATAAGGTTGAGGTCGGAAGATAAATTGTCATGTATCTTATCCCTATTGAAGGGCAATGCTAGAGAATGGTAGGAAACGGTAGAGCTTGGATGGCACCCCAATCGACCATCTTGGGATAATTTCCTCGAGGAGTTCGAGGGGATGTATGTGGGCGAGGCTCATATCGACACCTTGAGAGATCGGTTCACTCACCTTGTTTAAGGAAATTGGTCAGTTTTCGAATATGAGCAAGAGTTTCTTCAGTTGAGTATGTATTCTCCTGAATTGGTTGCCACTGAAAAGATGAGGTGCAAGAGGTTTTTGAAGGGCTTGGGGAATGAAATCCAGACTTACCTAACTGCTGCACCACCAATGGTGTTCACGGAGTTGACTTCGAGTGCCAAGTCTCTTGAGCAAGTGCAAGGCTTAACATATGGCCCGTCTGGTGGGCAAGGGAGTTCGGGTGGGAGGACCCATAACCCCTCCAACAACAACTCACAAGCTTTCTCAGGGAGAAGCAGAAACCGGTGGAACTATAATAGAGGAGCCTTGAATCCGAATTCAAGGTCAGACCGAATATCTGAGTCAGCTGGTCATAGAAGGCTATCTTCTTCATCCATGATAAGCCCAGAAGGTTTACAGATGAGTGTGGTTGCCCTAGTTTGCAATCAGTGTGGACTTAAACACAGAGGCGAGTGTTGGGGAGCAGTAAGAGTTTGTTACCAATGTGGATCACCGAATCACCTTGTGAATGACTGTCTAGTAGCTGTTGTGACCTCTCCAGATCAGGTTCAGAGGATTTTATATATGACCCAGAGGGGTCGAGGTCTTGCTCAGGGAGGATCATCAAAGAAAGGTTGCAAGTGGCTTTTGACCATCAAAAAGCCTATGCGGATCAGAAATGCAAACATATTGAGTATGATGTCGGTGAAAAAGTGTTTCTCAATGTGTCTCCTTGGAAAAAAATCATTCGTTTTGGACGCAAGGAGAAGTTAAGCCCAAGGTACATCAGACCTTATGATATACTTGAAAGAGTGGGACCAGTAGCTTATCAGTAAGCCTTGCCACCGGAGTTGGCTCGTATCCACGATGTTTTTTATGTGTCTATATTGAGAAGTTCTCGTTCTAATCATTCACATGTTGTTCTGCTTGAAGAAATTGAGGTAAATAGCGACTTGACGTTTGAGGAAGTTTCGGTTGGGGTTCTTGACATAAGAGTTAAAGAGCTCCACAACAAAAGTATCCCTTTGGTCAAAATGCTATAGAAGAATCATGGTGTCGAAGAGGCGACATGAGAAGTGGAGGACGACATAAGAGTTCTCTATCCGCATTTGTTTCCATCAGGTAAATTTCGAGGACAAAATTTTCTTCTAGAAGGGGAGAGTTGTAACAACCCGAATTCTAAAAATCTGAGGGTCGGGTTTGATCGAGGCATGGGCCTCGTAATTGGTCCGTGTTCTTGGGCTTTTAAGAGCCTTTTGGGCCAGCTTGTGTGTTGGGCTCATGTGGTTTTTGGTTTGGGTTGAGATGTGAGGTAAAAGGGTAGTGTGGTAAATGCCAATTTTGAAGAATGAGGAGGAAAATGCTTATTTTCTCTGCATTATACAGAGTGGCGATATCACCCAGCCTTTATACCTTCATATTCCTTTTTCCATCTCATCTCTCACCTAAAACACCCCCGTCAAAGGAAGAATTTTGAGTGTTTGTGTTGTGAATCACGTTTAGCTCTTTGAGGGAAGTGTTACCATCTTTCAAGAATCTACATTTCAAGGTAAGCTTTGTATGGTTTGGTGGAAGAATGGGTTGTTGGAAGTTTGAGTGGGTTGGACAGGATTAGAGTTTGGAAGCTCTAATCTTTGGTTTAGTTTATGTTTTTGGCCCCTTTTATCTTCCAGCAATGTTGTAATACGTTTTGTATTCACCTCATGTAGTGAAAGAGGTTGGGAGCTCATACAAGGCTCTAGAAGGGAGAAAAGCTTGAAGCTTTGGAGGAAGGTCTTGTGGTATCATCTAAGCTAAGGTTAGTACACTACTAACTCTCATAGTTTCCTGGAAATCATAAAGTTAAGCTTTGAAGCATGATTTGGTGTTTTTGGCCTAAGAGTAGTTTGAGTAGTTGTTAATGGCAAATCATAGAGTTGTTGTTAAATTGGCCTAAAATCAATAGAAATCCACCTAATGTTATCCCCATAACTTGTAGGAAAGGTTTGGAGTTTAACCATAGGGGTTAAACATGGTTTCTAGGTGAAACCCGCAACCAGAGTTCAGAAATTGAACTCGCGTACCGGTACTGGGCTTAGAGTATCGGTACACATTAGTGAAATAGGAGGGAGGGTTGTGAGGGGAGTACCGGTACACCTCCCCGTGTATCGGTACCCCTTACAGGGTGAGAATTCTAGTAACGCTACCGCGTATCGGTACACAAGGGGTGTATCGATACGCACTGTTATATTGTCTGTGAGAGGCTTTGCGTATCGGTACTCGTGGGTGGGTGTACCGGTACGTATGTGAATCGGTACAGAACGATTCTAGTACCGATAAGGGGTATCGGTACACGATGAGGCATACCGGTACGGCTTAAGGGTTCAAATCTTTCGAACCTAAAATGAGTATCGATACTCATGGTTGAGTATCGGTACGTATAGGGGAGTATCGATACTCACATAGGAGTATCGATACTCGCTGGGCATTCTGCCCAAGAAATTCAAGTTTACGTTCCTAGAGGTCTCTTAAGGTGTAAAATGAATGATAAAACTGAGAAATAGAGATTTTAATCCCCGAATAAGAAATAATCGACAAATAACTTGGTAAATATTGGGTAAAACGTGTGAGGTAGTAACCCATAGGGATCTTAGGTGGATCAATCGAGGTTGTGTGGTAGTTAGGGTCCTTGTTGTGTGCTGAGGGATGCCTAGGTAATCGAGTCATCCATTGTTGTTGGGATTGGATACCCTAAGTGTGTTGCAACACCTTGAAAATTTCCCGAATATTGGATCTCGATGCTATGTGGACTCGGGCCTTGCTCAAAGATGCTTGATGTGAGATTTCAGGCATAGATGTAGGGTCCCGATGCTTAGTAGACGCAGGCCTCATCCTTGAGTATAAGATATCGATGCTTAGTGGACACGGGCTTTGCTCAGAGTATAGGATCCCGATGCTTAGTGGACGCGGGCCTTGCTCAGAATGTGGGATCTTGATGCTTAGTGGACGCGGGCCCCATTCTATATATAATTATTGTTGTCTACGCGATGCTATGTAAGTGTATGAGGTTCTCGTATGAGCTGTGTGCGTGATCATACATTCATAATGCCTTGTGTTTAGCCGGTTATAGTAACGCCATTGCTATGTTGCCATGATATCATTCATGTTGCATTGCTTTATTTATGAATTGCATGAAGCATGGTTGAGTGGCGGTGTATCCACTGAGCTTGTTAGCTCAGCGTTCAGAATCGTTGTTTCCTTTCGCAGGTTAGTAGGTTATCGTGAGGCTTGAAGGAGCACCATCAAGGTTTGATTTCAGCACCGACTCTAGCGGCTGAGTACAAATCCTAGATGTAATGGGCTATGTATTTCGTAGGACCCTATATGTGTATTTGTAACTCCTATTTTGTATTATTCGGTCAAGTCGAATGCTTTAAATATTTGTAAATGGAGCTCCGTGAATTCTATTCTAAACATCTGAATTTAACTATGTTTTTTTAATGTATGGACTCATGTTTTTATTGGACTTATTCTATTGGGCTTGAAAAGGAGAAATTTTAACGGTATGGGTTTTGGGCTTAGGGCCCAAATGTGACATTCGGGTCAAGGGTGTTACATCTGAGTTTTCATTCGACCCTCTTTTCGTTGGAAAATTCTTCGAAGTCCAAGAATCGAGAAAAAAATATTTTGTTTTCTCTCTCGCTGATCTCCCTCTTCCGCCGTTGGATGGAGCTTATTTCTTAATATATTACTTTCTCTCGTGCCGATGAAACTTTCCAACGTTCGGATCTTGGAGAAGTTCCACCGTTCGCCGATAAATGGACGTTGTCCAAAAGTTAACGGAGGAGTGACAAAAATGTTCAATGTCTAAACTTCACTGAGTAAATTGAATATTTTCAAGCTCTAGCACTAAAATAGGTTTAAGAGTAAAGTTCAGTGATGATTTACGTATTTTATCCTATTTTTTTCTTGTAATCATATGAGGCGGGTGATATATGTTGGTGTTACAGTTTTCGTCTGAGACTATACAATTAGGTAAGAAACCAAAACTGCGTAATGCAGGTAGAGAAATCAGTTTTACAATGTTTCCTTTGCCAAAGGCAATCTCTGTGCCTTCCCTTAACATCTTTCTCAGATCATTCAAGGATCAAAGAACATAATATATAAACACAAAAACCCTAAAACGAAAATGACCCGTTTTCGTTTATGGGTTTGGTTTTGATGAAGAGTGGTCGACTCCTTATTATTGCAAAGGATTAGGGTTTTCATGGTTTAGGGAGAAGCCAAATCCTGGGGCTTTAGGGACGTCGATCGGTACTGCGTTTTTATGTTTTCAAGGTTTATAAGTTGAAGTCAGGGACAGAGCTACCTGGGGGTGGGGGGCAAATATATATTTTTTACTTTGGTCTTCCTATATAATTTTTTTAAAATTAATTTATTTATGAACTTGCTCATACTTTCAAATATTTATGTTTTGTCTCTAACCTTAAATTCTGGCTCCGTCCCTGGTTGAAGTGTTAAACAAAATCCACATAATTGTGAATGGTAATAAGGAGAAGATGACCGCAATAGATTCATGAAAGTAAACACATAAATCCGACTGATCAACATGCTTAAATAAGATAAATATACCTGCCAAGAAATTCATGGCTGCAACTTTGGCAGTTCAAGGATTCAAGCGATCAGGTTTTCTATGCAGGTACCAATCAAGATTGTGCTGCTGCCCATCGTTGACAAAAGTGACCAGCAAGAATGCTCGGAAATGAGCAATAGTTGTGTCATGTGTGCTTGTTTTATGCATATTGTACGTCCCGATGAGGCTTTTACTTTTGTTGACTTGTAAGATAAACAGTATTTTCGGGTGGTGGTAGAAAGTCGTTACGATGATGGTAGAAAGTGGTTCTAATGTAGTGGTTAAGTTTTTTGGTCTGGTCCGGTTGAATAAGAGTGATTGTGTCTCTTACTCTCTGTTGCATGGCTATTTACAAAGGTTTGAGCAAGTGGCGATAAAGAGTTGTCATGGTATGGGTATGATTGAAGTCCTAGAAAGTGAAGGTTGGTTGTCACTAAAGAGGACCATGTGTGTCGTCACATGGTCTGAGATAACACGTTTTAATTCACTGGGTTTTTATAACTGATAAACTTTCACTAATGATCGTCCGCATGTTCTGTTTGCGGGAAGTCGTAGCCGGTTGTTTTTGCACTTAAAAATTTTGTACTTTGAGAAGTTCGCGTGGTGACGGTTCCCAAGTGCTAATAACTTTAATCTTTTACATTGGTTCTATGGACTGAGATTTGCGAACCATCAACGGTGGACAAGATTTTGTGCTATCTGATTGACTGAGAGCATGCAAGACAATCTCTCATGAACCCTCCCCAAGGGCTTCGCCAAGCATTTGACATGTTGGAGAAGCCATTGAAGGAGAGTTAACGAGTAACGCCTTGATCTTGTAATTATTAAGAGGTGCAGCCTGCAAAGTTTTGGAGACGACGGACATGGTTATATAGGCTCAGGACTACAGCAGCTGGCTGGCATCTAATCTCCCAATTTGACACAACTACAGGTCTGAGAAAGATTAAAAGAATAAGTTCTCTTTTTTTCTTCGGATTATTAATTATCACATGTCAAAGCATCTTTCTACATCTGCTTTTTCATGACAAATTCACAAATGCCCCTTGTTATGATAAAAGTGGGATGGTTGGCGCTTCGACCGGTTCATCCTTTTGATTTGGATAGAAAGTCACGGTCAATAGTAGTCGTAGAGAGGGAGATGAGTTACTCTAGTCTCTTAACCCGATTTTACTTCATCTCCTCTCACGATTATAAATAAAACGATATTCTTTTATAAATATTAACCCTCCTTAAATGTCGTTAAAAAAATGACACTCCTCAAATAAATTTCTGGCTCCGCCCCTGCTCCCATGGGCAACATACTTCCGTCCCTGGTTTCGCCAACTTAACCCTAAGAGATAGCCATTGAATCTGTTGATGGCAACTAGGTTGACTCTTGAATGAACTTAAGAGGTAAGACATGACGGCGAAACCAAAGCTCGTGTTTTTCCAAAGAGAAAGGAATATTGATCCTAAGAGAATCTTAATCTTTAGGGATTAGACCATACTTCATAATTATCGTGAGTTGACATTCCATTGAACCTAAAAACCATATCTCTAGTAATATAAAGCGTATGCATATGCATGCGGAAGGAGAGCAACAAATCTTAGCCATTGATTTGAAGGAACCACAGTCACGTCTAATCTCCACCGTTAATCCCTGTCCTAGTGCCTATCATACTCGTCTTCATCATTATAGCTTGGAAATAGGGATACGTTGAAATCGTTAACATAGCAGTCGTATATCTTAATCTTTGTTTGGAGAGAAAAATAGAAGAAGAAAATAGAAAGAAAACTGAAAAACTTGTTAGAAAACAAGTTTTTAAACCCACTTTATTACATTCATTTTTCTTATCGAAAACATCATTCTTGTCTGAATCTTGAACCCATTTTATTACATTTATTTTTCTTATCGAAAATATAATTCTTGTCTGAATCTTGATCATTATCCTTATCCTAAACTTCATTCAAAATCCAATACAAAGTTTTGATTGATCTCCGAAAGATAAGTACAAATCTAGTAAAAATAATTACAATCGCGTTGACAAGTTTAGGGTTCAAATGAACAAGTTTATATGTCGTCAACAACCAACTTCGGGCGGCCGAAATTCCACCGTCTGATGTCGGAATAAATTGGTTCATGGATTGAAATTGTAGTACGAAGTGTGAACTTTGATTTGGAAACAATGGTGATAAAAGGACGAAAGCATAATTTTATGTCAAGGGTATAATTGTTAGGAAGTTATATTAGAAATTCAGAGGTACAAATTTAAATCATCGATAGAAAATACATAAATTATATGAGAATTTGATAATTTCAGGAAATGCGATTGACCCCTAATACCCATCTATCCATCCCTGAGGGTCAAATCTCTACCTATTTCCACTCCTGCCCAAAGGTCACACGCTTACAAATAGATCCTTAGGGTAAAAGCTAATACCAATATTTTTTTTTACATATCATCATCGAACAAAAATTATTTGTTTCTTTTTGGTGCCACTGGCCCTATGTATGCTCAACACAAAAAACTAAACCCTACACCCTAATCCTAAAATTAAACTCTAAACATAAACACTAAACTCTAGCACTAAACTTTAAACCTATTTTTTGTATTAAAACGTACATAGAAACACCAAAAAGAGGGAGACGATTTCTATTCCATAACCATCCTTCTGTTTATCAAAATCCTTAACAAATCCTAATATTTTTTGGGAAAACTACATAGTTAGTACCCCAACTATGCACGCATTATTGTTTTGATATCCTAACTATTATTTTTGGCAAAATGGTACTTAATGTTATGTTTTTATTCTGTTTTGGTACCCCGACCGTTAAAAACTAACTAATATGATGATGTGGCTTGGTATAGTCACAGTTTTAGTCCAAATCACTTTTATATATTATCAATTTAGTCCAAAAACCATCAATTTAAACATCATCTTAATTTTGGGGGTAAAACATCATCTTAATTTTGATAGAATTTTATCTTATCCCTTTTGCACCCCCTCGTATTCTCGCCGGTATCCCGATCGTAGAGTTTGGGTCCTCCAATGGACCCTGCATTAGCCCCAATTGATCCGCGAATCCTAAAGTTTTGATTGTCCCTAGCATGTTTTTTAAACTCCAAAACCCAAAGAAATGTTCGACTAGAAGAAAAAGAAAATTGAGGAATTTACAATTTAAATCCAAAAATTAAAATAATGTTTAAATTGATAGAATTTTAGACTAAATTTATAGATTGTATAAGTTTTAGACTAAAACTGTTATTAACCCAAGTCACTTCACCATTTTCGCTAATTTTAAACAATAGAGGTACCAAAATAGAATAAAAACGGAACATTAAGTACCATTTTACAAAAATAATAGTTAAGTACCAAAACAATATCACGGGCACAGTTAGGGTACTAAATATATAATTTTCCCTATTTTTTTATCCCAATGTATGTCTGTATTATGGGGCAGAACTGCAGGAGCCCACTTATTCATCTGAATGCCCTGGTATGGGTTACCATTTTGAGACATGAAGCAATGGGTTCAACTTGGTTTGAGATTTTGGGCAATAATCCAAGGCCTTTAAAAGAACTTGTTTCTAATCTATTTTCTGACAAACTATCAACTATGTCAGAAACAGGTTAAGTGTAGGGATGGGCACGGGTTGGATCGAGTCGAATTTTTTGCTCACTCAAACTCGATCTGAAAATAAATACACTAAATCGGAATTCAATCCGACCAAAACTTATTCTTTAAAAAACTCGACCCGAAAATAAATACTTTAAACCCGACGCCGACCCGACCTATAGAAAAAATAATTTTAAGGACCTAATTGTAAAAAAAAATTATTAGACTTGATTGTAAAAAATAATAATTATAAGGACTAAATTATAAATAAAATTTTAATTTTAAGGATCTAATTATAAAAATATATATATAAAGATGGGTATTATTTTAAATATCCATAAAAATTTTAAGAAAAAATTTACACAATTAATCTCGGGTCAGGTTAGATCAAATATTTTTACTTCAAACTCGAGCCCAACCCTATCTGACTTAACTCTTAATAAAAATACGACCTGGCCCAACTTGAATTTATTTTTTATTAAAAAAATCTAATCCGGTTGAGCTGGGTCGGGTCGAGTAAAATATTCATCAAGTGCCTTAGTCATCTCTAAAACTACCCATCATGGATGACACCGAATTGTTCTGGTTTCCCCATTGTCTGGACTAGTTTGTTGTAAAATGTGTCCCATTGCCCATTGGTGGGTGATCTGTCACGGTTTCCCAACATTGTTCGTTTCACCTACTTTCTGTCGGTACCAGATTGCAACATCATCGTAACAGGAAACAGCTTATTCATATATGAAATACTCAATTGATTTGATATATATAATACGTTTAATCATGATTCGTATAAAAGTTAAATATAAAACACAAAATTAGACGCGGAAAGCACAAGGATGGCAATTTTTTCAACTCAGACAGGTCATGATTCGATTCGATTCGATTCAATTCAATTGGGGTCGAACCTTTCCTTTATAATCGAGGATCAACGCAAAGTTTTTTTTTTGTTAAAATTTGTAGGGTGTGTGTTGAAATCGATTTAGATGAAATCCGTCTCGTCTCGGTATATTTACTAAAATATTTTTTACTTTATAATTATTACTATATAACATGTTTAAAATTTTGTTAATTTTTTCATGTTTGATTAAATTTAGTCATATTTTTTTGTTAAAATTTTGGGTAAGATAGACATTAAAATATGTTTTTATTATGTCAGATCAAGTCTAGCCATATTATATTGTATCAAAATCGAAGTTGGATTGAAAATAAATTGAGAGTCATATATTTCAGATCGGAGTCGAGATGACAAAAATCCATCTTGAACACATATGTTACCAAATTCACCACGGTTTTGGAGTTTTAAAAAGCTTCCGAGGTGGTTCTGTCCATTAGGGGTGTTTATTGTTGGATATCGAATCTGATCTAATTTTTTGGGATATCTAATTTTTTGAATAGACGATATAGTGATCCGTATTTAATCTGGAAAAAATTGAATATTTAGATCGAATATTCGATTATCCAAAAATATAATTTGATTTAACTATTTTTTAGAATTTAAAGATCGTATTTATGAAAATTTTGGAATTTCAATTATAACAAACAACAAATTGCTAAATATAATAATATTTACATCTATAAAAATTTTGATATTTTTAATTTTCGGATATAACAAGCATCAAATTGTTAAATATAACAAGATTAATATTCATAAAATTTTGGATTTTTGGATTTTCGGATAATCCAAAACTTTAAATATTGTGATCCGTATTCGATCCGAAAAATTTAAAATCAGATCGTGTATTCAATCAAAAAATAGATCTTATATCCTAATTTTCGGATCGCATCAACGAATAATTGGATCAAATCTATTGGAGCGGATATTTTTGAACACGCTTACACTGACTAGCAAGTAAGCATCACAAAAGGAAAAAGATTGCTGGAAGTGTCCAATGGATCGAAGGCAATTTTCGCCTGTCATTTTCTTAAACACCAAATGGGCACTTTAGGTTTACTCCTTTAATAATTGAGCTACTTTGCATACCAACACTTACTCTCTCTTTTTTCCCTCTGCAATTAAGAACTTAGGAATAGGAACATACGTAAAAGTTTATGTTAAATAGTTAATATATAAAATTTTAAAGGGCGAAAATAAATTTTTAATTAATAATTTTTTAAATATATTAAATAATATATAAATTTTAAATTTCCGGAGAGCGACCGTCTCCGAACTCCATCGGTCCATCCCTGAGAACACATGGGACAGTGGTGATAGACATATCCTTACATTTTTTTCCCTCGTGTCGTCCACAAAAGGTTGAGGGAATATTTTGAGCTTGCTTGAACTTGAAATCATTTGTTGCCTTAATCCAGTCACTGCATACAAACCTTGCACCTAATGCCCCCAGTTCGAGTGTCAAATCCAATCATTATTGGTGATAGAACCTTTCTTTAACATGAAAACCAATTGATATGAACTATTAATCTATCAAAATCTATATAAATACGTTAATATTTATTTGATTTTTTAACAGTTTGTTGATACAATCAGAATTATTAACGTAACAATTTATAAGATTAGTTTTTTTGATCTCTATTCATACATTAATATAACGTTTAGTTGGAAGAGATAAAAAAATTTGATGATGATTGTTGGATTTTATATGAAAGATGAAAGACATATTCAAGGGATTTTTTTTTGACACGCCCTTAAGGTTTACATGTTTTTTTTGTGAATTTGTTCTCCCAAAATTCTCTTTATGATTGAGGTCAATGTGGTATGTGTTGCATTTGTTATACATTTTCTTACCTTTTTTAGGGTAAACTACTTGGGTGACCACCCAACAATTAGGTCTGACCTATTTTGACCACCGAACTACAAAAATTTAAAATTTGACCACCCAACTATTTAATTAGACATATTTTGATCATCAGCCGTTAAAATTTAACGGAGGGGTGACGTGGTTGTTAATGAAAATTTGTGTAATTAAACATTTAGTCCATGTTAGTTACATATTCTATAAATTTATCATAATTTTAATTTAATTTAATAAATTAATTTTTCAATTAGGTGCCGACACGTGTCATCACCTTCTTAGAGGAATTTAATTATTTATTTTTATTTAATAATTTTGTTCCTCCTCCAATTAGACGAGACATGTGTCATCTAATTGAATGAGGAAAATAAAGCAAAGAGATCTTTTGGCTTGGATGCACATTGAACCCAAGGCCCCTAGCAGTAAATGATGCAAGTTTGCCACCAAACTAAGTGGCCATTTGTGACATAAAAATACACAATGTAATATATGTTTTAGTTTGTTGTTAATGCAGTAATAAATAAATAAATAAATATGAATTAAGGGGAATCGAACATGACACACTTAAGACGCATAAAAATATTTAAACAACTGTAGAAATATAATATTTAAATTAAAGTTGGCAATAATTTATATATTTATATATATTAAATTATATTCGAGTCAACTTTAATTTTGTTGTTAATCTTATTTATTTCCTTTTTCATGGTATTAATTCTAATTTAAATATTATATTCTTATTTTTAATTTAATTATTTAAAAAATAAAAACATATATTAAAATTTTATTTAACGAAACCAAACTTATCTTATGATTAGAGTTATATTCATGAGTTTGAATTTGTTAAATGAATTTTTAATATAATTTTAAAATTTTTATTTTAAATCTTGAATTAACTATTATTTAATATATATAAAATGTTGTCAACTTTAATTTAAATATTATATTTCTATAGCGGTTTAAATGTTTTTTTATGCGTCTTAAGTTTGTCATGTTCGAGTTTCCTTAATTCATATTTGTTTTATTTTCATTGCATTAACAACAAACTAAAACATATATTACATTGTGTATTTTATATCACAAATGGCCACTTGGTTCAGTGGCAAACCTGCACCATTTACTCCTAGGAGAAAAATAAAATTATTAAATAAAAATAAATAATTAAATTCCTCCAATAAGACGATGACACGTGTCGACACCTAATTGAATGATTAGTTTATTTAATTAAATTAAAATTAGGATCAAATTGATAGAATATGTAACCAACATGGACCAAACGTGTAGTTATACAAATTTCCATTGACAGCCACATCACCAATCCATTGGATTTTAATTGTTGGTGGTCAAAATAGGTCCAATTAAATAGTTGGGTGGTCGAATTTTGAATTTTTGTAGTTCGATGGTCAAAATAGGTCAGACCTAATAGTTAGGTGGTCACCCAAGTAGTTTACCTTTCTTAAATGAAATACAACTCTTTTACTCTTTTATAAATATTGTGACCATTTTTAAACCAGAGTAAAAATAGCACGACGAATATTTTTTTTTTTTAAAAAATAGGGGTTTGCCATTTAATCCGATTTTGAAAATTATTTTTGGAGTCGCCACTGATCATTTTGAGGTAGATCGGACACCATAAAACAACCAAAGATTTGTTCTTTGAAAATTAGGGTTTGAGAGTCGGTTACGTGTGGGGAATGATTAACACCCTCACAAATGTTCGTTATCGGTACATTTGATTTTACGTGGCATATTGGCATTTCGAATAATATTTTGAATTTCAATAAAATATGTATATTAAGATAAAAACACTTAACAATTTCTATCCAAATCCGTTATAAATTTGTAGGCAATGAATAAAAATGAATAATATACAATAAAGTTTGACAAAAATAATAAAGCTTTCGTTAAAAGTTTGAAAGACGTCGCTCTCTCTGATCAAGAAAGGTCAATGGTTTAATATGAATATATTTTGTTTTGTGATAGTTTATCGATATAATTAAAATTATTAGTAAAACAAACTATAAAATTAATTTCCTCAATCTCCGTTACATCGTCTATATAACATCTAGTTAAATAAAAAACTAATAGTGCTTTTTTAAATTTCTATGAAAAATAGAAATATATATAGAAATTTTCTTAAATATATTTTTTATTTTAATAAAATCAACTTTTTTATTCCTACTTAAAAAAATTGCAAAGACTCCGTCCTAAGAAAAATTTAAATCCCCGTGGCCAATATTTTTAAAATGAAGTGGCACAATTGACTGCCTACCTTAAATTTCGTAAAGCGTTAAAATCTTCTGTTAAATACGGTCGGGCATTACAATATCCGTTCATTAAAATTTTTAAAATATTTTATTTTTTTAAAAATGATTTTATTTTATTTTATTTCTTTTTTTTTGTGTTAAGCAGAGGGAAAAAAAGGAGAGGCAGGCAAAAGAGCTGCATCTTTCTCCTCACGCCTCTGAATTTTCCTTTTAATTAATTAATTAATTTATTTTTCTCTGCACTTTCTTAGAAGCCAAACACACCCCTACACCATCATTCTACCCGTTTGGAGAAGTATACATACTTAGCTTCTTTTGAAGACTTGATGCTTTAAAAGAGAAAACTCGGCTTTTCGCCAGCATTTTTGCATCCGCTTCTTCTTCACTGGTCTTAATTATTTGAACTCTTTGACGATTCCACTGTTTCGAGATCGATCGGAGCTTTCAATTACTCGGATTTGAAGTAGTTACTTTAAAAAACTATATATCTTCTTCAGGCAAGTATAGAAAGTTTTGATACATTTCTGCTACTTGTTATTTTTTTAATTGTTTATTTGCTATCCTTTTTCTTGCTTTGATCGGTTCAGATTTGGTAGATTTTGTGGTTGTTAGGCTTGATACTTGTTTTTGTTCTGTCAAAATAGAGAAATATGGAAAGGAAAGTGGCGAATTCTAACAATTCTTTTGGACTGCTTGATTTTTTTTTATCATTTCGATTATTTGTATTTCTAAGCAGCCAAATGGAATGGTCTCTTTATAAAAGGAATATTGAAATTTAAATGAAGCTTGGAGATTTCTTTCAATATTTGAAGGAATTTTAAGTAAATCTTCAATCGATTTAAATTTGCTCCAAGGCTTGTATGAAGTTGTGATGTTTTCCACCTGTTTAATGTATTCGTAAATTTTAGTTGTCCAGTTGAGGTTTTAACCATCTTTGTGCTTTGAACTTGTTAATGTTGACCGAGGATTGGTGAGCAGTAGGGTCTGTAATCTTAGACAATGGTTCCCATTTGCATTGCCTGGATAAGTCTTTAAGTCGAGTTATATTAAATCTAGATAGAAATTTGAACACTGAAAAGAAGGTTTTCTCTCTTTTTTTTTTAATATCTTGGACTCGGACACTCCTGTTAAAGCTCAAACCACAATCCTCAGGTCTGCGAAACACTTAGGAGTAAAATGTCTCAGAAAAATGGGGTTCCTACATCCCGACGGTTTTTAATGTTTTAATTTTTTTTCCTGTTGGTTGTAGGTTCATGGGTTTTCCGACTTCTGGTCCCATGGGATATGCTGATGTAAATTCGGGAAACAATGCTGTGACCAGCTTGAGTACCCCTGTAAATGGTGGTTCAGGGGTCAAGGTTTTTGAGAGAGTTGATAATGGTGTTCCTGATACCGATCAGATGAACGAGGATTCACCATATAGCGGGAATGGTATGTTGGTTGAGGACAGGCCTCCTGTGGGTGATGAGGACTTGGACTCTGCAGCAGCAGCATTGCCTTCAGTGTCAAGGTTTAACATTGAACGCAGGTGGAGTGATATAACTTCATATGCTACAAAAAAGGTAACCTCTGGCTTCCGGTTTGAAGTTATGTTACCACTTCTGGTGTTGTCAGGAACTACCCTTAGCTATGTTTATGGTAAATCTCTTGTTCTGCAACTGAGTTGATTAATCTTTGCTGTTCCAGAAGGTTCAGTCTTGGTTTCAACTTCCAAATGGGAATTGGGAGCTGGGGACAATAATATCAAGTTCGGGGACTGAGTCTGTTATTTCATTTCCTGAAGGGAAAGTAAGTGGATTGTAAGAAGGAATCAAGTATATATTCGTCCATTGATTAGATGCTTGATTCATTTAATTGCATCTCAATTATAGGTTTTAAAGGTGAATTCTGATAGTCTGATACCTGCAAATCCTGATATCCTTGATGGAGTGGATGATCTCATGCAACTTAGTTATTTAAATGAACCGTCAGTCTTGTACAATCTCCAATATAGATACTACCAAGATATGATATATGTAAGAGCTCGTACTTGTTTTCTTTCAGTTTTGAACCTACCCCAAAGTTAAGTATTTTTCTAATGCTGTTATTGTTTATAATCCATATTCAATTTAGACAAAAGCAGGACCAGTTTTAGTTGCTGTCAATCCTTTTAAAGAAGTTCCTTTGTATGGAAATGACTACATTCAAGCATACAAGAATAAATCCATTGAGACCCCTCATGTATATGCAATTGCAGACACAGCCATCCGGGAAATGACACGAGGTACCTTCAATTTCCTAAAGTTGTTAGACTGGCTTTATTTTTATTAACTTTGTTCTTATTATGGGTTTGTGGTTTTAATATGGTTTTTGCTTCATTTTGCAGATGAAGTAAATCAATCTATCATTATAAGGTTGGTATTCTTTCCGTTTCCTTTTTCCTTCTCTGACTATATTTTTATATGGATCAGACCAATTTTATTTTAGCTGCATCCCATGCCAATGTCTTATTATTTGTTATATTGAGGATGAAAAGCTGGCATCATAATTTGATGATTCTTGAATGAAAATATCATAGGTTGCCTACAAAAACAATTGTTTCTCTTTTGGACATAAAGATGCTTTGTCATTGTAGCTCTGCTTTCTGTTGTGATGTTGATGACCAAATACTAAGAAGTTCATTTTTGTCGGATGCTGGGACTGTGGACATGCACAACTTTTTATAATTAGTACTTTTATCGAGTCAGGACGGGCAACATTAGATGTAAAAGGGGAGTATAGCTGTTTAAGGGTTACTCTTAACTTCACCGTCTATTTAAGTAGGTGCTCTGTGTATGGACTTACTAGAGGTTTAGGATGTCTAAGTTTCTATTTATCTCTGTATTGACTTTAGTTTTTTTTTCTTTCTTTCTGTGGATGTGTAATATATTGTTTGCTGATTTGCATCCCTGATTTACTTTTTGGTAGCTATGCTACTTTATTCAGTTTGGGCAATACACGATGTAGAATGCAAAGCCTTAAATTTCATCAGAATATTCTACATTTTCAATAATTTGTATTAAAAGATCTGATCTTAATCAATGGAGTACATCTATACAGTTTTTTTTTTTCATTTAGCGTATCTATGAGTGTAATGTTTGTATTGCTATTTGCTTGTAAAGTGGTGAGAGTGGAGCAGGAAAAACTGAGACAGCAAAGATAGCAATGCAATATTTGACTGCTCTTGGGGGTGGGAGTGGAATAGAGTATGAGATATTGAAGACCAATCCTATCTTAGAAGCTTTTGGTAATGCAAAGACATTAAGAAATGACAACTCGAGCAGATTTGTAAGCTCCATGTTCTTTCACATCTCTCAAGCTTTTTCTTTGATTTTACTAATGTGCATAATAGAGTGTTAACTCTTAGTGAAATTTGATGAGATGGCCTTCAATTATGAATAATTGGGGTCTATATTTCTCAGGGAAAGTTGATCGAAATCCACTTTAGTGAGACTGGAAAAATATCTGGGGCAAAGATTCAAACTTGTAAGCTCACTTTTACTGAGGTCCCGAGATGAAATTCATTTATTAAAGCGTATTTTTTCCCTTCACGAAATCTGCAACTAACATCAAGTTCAAATTTGTTTTCTCCTTCAAATGGGCAGTTTTACTGGAGAAGGTAATTTTTATTAGGCCTCCATGTTCTTGCATGTCATTTTATCTATTACTTTTTCTAGATATAAGTTGCTAATTTAATGTATTATGTGAACAGTCTAGAGTTGTCCAATGTTCAGAGGGAGAAAGGTCTTACCATATATTTTATCAGCTCTGTGCTGGTGCTCCTTATGCTCTCAAAGGTGATACTACTTCTATCTTTATCTTTCCTTGGTCTAATATACTTCCTGTTCGCAACATCTATTTGGATACAAGTTGTTTTGTTAGATTGACTATGGTCCATTCATCTTTGAGCTTGTGTTAGAGTATGTTTTCAAACTTCAGTATGAAATTAGAATTTTCCTCTATGAAGGCCTGGAAATATATATTCACTGTTTTGACTCTCCTAAATGTGATAGTAGAAAAGTATCCATGAGATAACTAGCATAGTTTTCTTTCCTTTTAGGCTGTTAGATTGTTTGAAATAATCTCCTTATTTATCATTTTGCAATATTAAATTATGTTCTTTGCCTTTTTTTCATTCAAATTTTGTCTACAGAAAAGCTAAATTTGAAGGATGTGGGTGAATATAATTATTTGAAGCAGAGTAATTGCTACTCTATTACTGGGGTTGATGATTCTGAACAATTTCACATTGTTAAGCTTGCTATCTCTCTTGAATTTTGTCTCTTCCATCCATTTAATTTTTTGTCATGATTCATACTCTAAAACTATGAAAGTAATTACCATTATCTGTTTTATGTGCCTAATTTCAGGAAGCTTTGGATGTTGTCCATATTAGCAAAGAAGACCAAGAGAGTGTCTTTGCAATGCTTGCTGCTGTGCTGTGGCTGGGAAATGTCTCATTCACCATCATTGATAATGAAAACCATGTTGAAGCTGTGGCAGATGAAAGTAAGAAATTTCCAAAAAAACCACTATGAAAAGATTTTAACTACATGGACTTCCCTTATGCTTTTAAGTTATATTATTGTGTTAAATCTTGTGAACCTTCATAGATGCTATAAATTCATCCATATAGCTTTTCCCCTACCCTCACTCCCTCTCCCTTCAGACTTTACTGGGAAAGGGAAAAATGAAATGGAGACATAGGAGAAATCCAAATTAAAGACAATTAAGTGGTGTTATTCTCCATGTGTAAAATTAGAGGGTATTAGAAACCTATATGTTTCAGCGTTTGTTTGACCTGTTTTTGGTTTTAGTGATTTTACTGGCAGATTTTATTTATTTTATTATTATTTTGTAGTAGTACACTATTCCATGGTCAAGATACGGTGTCTTGTGTACTAGATCTTCTATGTCTTAGTTATTATTGTATTAGGTTGTTGTGTTTGTCTCTTATCTCTTCTTCCTGTTTAGTGTGGGATATATGCTGTCTTGCATTTCCATCTCATGTCACTGTTTTTGCTGCAAAACTCTCTTCTTCATTCTTCATTATTTTATTCATGTCACTTTTGCCTGAGCTTCATCTGATCTCTCTAAAGACTATACTATTACTTTTCAGGTCTAACCAGTGTTGCTAAGTTGATTGGCTGTGACACTGCTGACCTTAATTTGGCTTTATCAACCCGCAAAATGAGAGTTGGTAATGATAATATTGTCCAAAAGCTAACACTATCACAGGTAAGAATCCTTCTCTAGAAATACTATTTGTGTCTAGTAGGTCATATAAGGTTCTAGCATTCTGTGCAGTTTATGGTAGAGAATTTCTCCATGCTTATTGTTTCAACTTTCATTAACATTTCTATGACATGTCTCTTTTCCCCTCATGGCTTTTCCCGTGTCACTTTGAACCTTTGCTAGTTTATTTGAGCTGGCTAGAAGAAGGCTTGAGTTGCTTCGATCCAATATTGTTCTTATTCTATGCTACATTATGTGTATACCTCTCTTTATTGAGCCAAATCTCTGAATATATGTGATGATTATAGAAATGAACAAACTAATATGGATTTGACTACTGTGCCATGTTTTGAAGAATGAAATTAGAGAATCAAATATGACTCAATTTGATGATATAACATCTTTGGGTTCACTGTATTGCTTCCTATTCTTGCGTAAATTAGTATGGAACGTAAATGCACAAGATTTTACTTACTTTCTTACATTTTATAAAGGATTAATCAAAGGGTTTTATTGTTATGTTTTCTTGTGTGTTTCATATAATTCACTTCCGTTTTACTAAATTTCTAAACTGCTTGATTCTATATTTTGATTTGATGCCGAATGTTAGATATGTTTGGGGTTATGACTTCCTTTATTAGTTTTTGGTCCTAATTGACTCCTCAGCTTCACAAAATTTCTAAACTGCTTGCATCTATTTCTTATTTGGTGTCAAAAGTTAAGATTGTTTGGGATTCTGACCTCCTTTGTTTGTTTATGAACCTCTGTCTGACTGATAGGTTGCCCTCGAGTCTAACATGTTATAGTTGGAAGTGATTTGATTGATACTCATTTTCAGACTTGATGACATTCACAATCAACATACTCTTTCATTTTTCAGGCGATTGACACAAGAGATGCTTTGGCAAAATCAATTTATGCTTGTCTGTTTGAGTGGCTGGTAGATCAAATTAACAAATCACTTGCTGTTGGCAAGAGGCGAACTGGCAGATCTATCAGCATTCTAGATATTTATGGCTTTGAATCATTTGCTGTATGTTTGAACAATGCTTTAACTCTCTATCTCTATGTGGTTCCACATCTGTTCAAATTGATGTTATCACTTGTTATTGATTCAACAAGTTTTGCTTCTACAGAGGAATAGTTTTGAGCAGTTCTGCATTAATTATGCAAATGAGAGATTACAGCAGCATTTTAATCGTCATTTATTCAAGTTGGAGCAGGAGGTACCTTATTTCTTTCTATCATGATTAAGAGTACAAATTTTTTGAACATAATTATCATGGCATTGGTGAAATAATGTGCAACAACAGCTTCAAAGTATCATGAATTACTATGAATTAATGACAAATATTACAGTTTTCAAACTCTGAAAAAGGAAAAGAAAAAAATATTTATTGACAATCTCTTTGTTGCATTTTTCTCATTTAAAGAACTTCTTTTATGTCATAACCTTTCAATTCTTTGGAGGGCAGAGTAATTGTTGTTGTTAAGTGTCGTTATCCCTCATTTGTTTTGTCTTGGCTTTCCCGTGGTGGTGTTTTCAGACTTGTTGCCATTTTTTTTTAGGTTGGATGCTTAACATTGTACCTAAGCTCTGGTGTGGTTTTTCTTATGGTCTAACCTCATTTGAGGCTGTCCATGTTTAGACCCTTGTTCAGTTACACATGAGGGGAGTGTTAAATTGTGTTATCCTACATTAAATCTTGGATTTCTTGTGGTCTTATATTCTAGTTGAACCCACCTATTACCAATTGTTTTGTGGTTGGGTGCTTGTAGTAATGAATCATTGAATCTTCCACCTATTGCCAAATGATTGTGGGTTGGATGCTTAACTGTAGTGATGAATAATTGAATCTTTAGTGACATGATTGAAGTTATGCACTTGAAGTGAGGGCATGCATAAACTTTCTTCATCAGGACTTAATGAAGAATGCTCAAGAGATCCCCTTGCTCAGAAAAGTTTTTAACTCTTGAATTATTTTTTTTAAAGAGAAAAATGTATGGTTTGATTTTGTTCTGGTCAGTTAGTGTTGTTTGAAAATTTGTGATTTTGTCTAGACAGGACCTGTGATTTTTACAGTAATTCTTAATCGCTTTCCCCCCACTTTTAGGAATATATCCAAGATGGCATTGACTGGGCAAAAGTTGATTTTGATGACAACCAAGATTGTCTTAATCTTTTTGAAAAGGTAAGGAGTTCATTTGTAATGTTTCAGCTTCAGGGTGTTTTCTTTCTGTGGTTGGTATGGGAAATGATGTAGTTTTGTACAAATGTAGTTACTGAAAGGAGCTGTAGAATTATCCTGCTATGATGTTAGTGATTCTGTACATATATATCTTCTGTATGTTATGTTCCTAGTATGCTAATCATGTATATTGAATTCCTTTTTATTTCCATTTATTTTTCCCCGTCGTTTTGATGAAGTTGAAGGTAGAAATTGCAAGAACGACAACAATAATTTAACTGAAATTTTGATGCTTGACCCTAATACAGATTTATTTTATTCTTTGCAGCATCAATGTATAAATGCACTTCTTCAAATCTTATTTTTAAGTTTTTTTTTCCAGAAACCTTTGGGGTTATTGTCTCTGTTAGATGAGGAGTCCATTTTTCCAAATGGGACTGACTTCACATTTGCCAACAAGCTCAAGCAGCATGTGAAATCTAATCCTTGTTTCAGGGGAGAGAGAGAAAAAGCTTTCACTGTCTCTCATTTTGCAGGAGAGGTACTTACAACTTTCTAATTCATTAGTTGTCAATTGCAGTATTCTTTTCTTGAGTTGCAAAGGTGCTTATCTGCACCTCCAAGTTTTTCATTGTTCAATTGTTGGTGGTGGGAATTACCTTCAGTTTTTATTTATTCTTCTACCTGAAAATTTGACAGTTCTTTGTCCTAAACTCAGGTTACGTATGACACAACTGGATTTTTAGAGAAAAACAGAGACTTATTGCACCTTGATTCAATTCAACTACTGTCCTCTTGCTCATGCCACCTTCCTCGGATATTTGCATCAAATATGCTTAACCAATCTGAAAAGCTTGTTGGTCCTTTGCATAAAGCTGGTGGTGCAGATTCTCAAAAGCTAAGCGTTGCAACAAAATTTAAGGTGAAATCCTTTCCGAATTTCAAGTTTTCTGGAGATTCAGTATGAAACTAGTTTCAAGAATATGCACATGCTAATAACTGATATTTTCTTGCTCTTTCTATTTCATAGAAGGCCTGAGAAAGTTTTGATTTCTTTGTTCTGTTTGTATTAATCCAGGACATGAAGCTCATACATGTCGTTTTAATTTAAATTGACATTGTTTAACTTATGAATGAAGTTTCTTTTGTCCTCTTTTAGTTCTCATGTCAACCTTTTAGGTTGTATGAAAGAAAAATCTTGATCAATTCAGAGCTTATCCCAGTGATTAGCAGGTTCTTAAGACTAACAGCTGTGGAGGTTGCCATACTAGGGTTTGGATTAATGTTTCCAATGCAGTGTTCCTATGCTATTATTTTCGGTGGACTTACTATAGTCAGAGATGAAATACTGATTCAATTATTTGCATGTTTGGCTGACCTGTATGTGAATGTAAGATGTGGTTGGAGAAGTGTAAAAAACTAGCTATCTTCCTTAGAATAGAAATCAGTGTTTATAGTTGTAATGTCAATTGTAGTCTGAATAGAAGTGATTTCTGAAGATTATAATTAATTTGTCATCTATTCCTCTTTTGGTGTTACTTTCTGTAATATAGGGTCAGCTATTCCAACTAATGCAACGTCTAGAGAGCACTACTCCACACTTCATACGTTGTATAAAGCCCAATAACTCTCAGTCTCCTGGATCATATGAGCAAGGACTAGTTTTGCAGCAACTGAGATGTTGTGGAGTCCTAGAAGTTGTTCGCATATCACGGTCTGGCTTTCCCACAAGAATGTCTCACCAGAAGTTTGCCAGAAGGTAAACAGAAGGAAACAATTTTCTCTTCGTCGAAAGGAGAACCGTTTTCCTTTTCTTTCCCCTTTTTCACAGTTTTGACAGTGTGTACATAGTCATTAAGCATCTGATTCTTTACCCTTTTTTCTCTTTGGGTTTTGTGTGTTTTTGTTTTGTTTTGTACCTTTTCTCAGGTATGGTTTTCTTCTACTGGAGAATGTTGCCTCGCAGGATCCGCTTAGTGTTTCAGTTGCAATTCTTCATCAGTTCAACATTTTGCCTGAGATGTATCAAGTTGGCTACACAAAATTGTTTTTCCGTACTGGGCAGGTATAATAAAAAGGTTATGGTTGGTTCATCCTGTGTTATTTACGCTCTTTAAACTCTAAACCCCAAATTCAGCTCGTTTGTGGAACTTTTGTTTTCAAACGGCAGTGTATCAAATAATTACCCTACTATTTGTCTCTCTTGATAAGAAAAAAGTTCGGAAAGCCCCACAGCATGCATCTTTCCTTAATCTTGCTAAATTGATATAAATAGTAATAATAATCAATGCAGATCGGGGCTCTTGAGGATACGAGAAATCGTACTCTTCATGGCATTTTACGTGTTCAAAGCTGCTTCAGAGGACATCAAGCTCGTCATCACTTAAAGGAGCTTCAAAGGGGAATTGCTACCCTTCAGTCATGTATTTGCTACCCCCTCCCCTCTTTTCATTGCTTTGAAGTCATATTTTTGCAAAGTAAGAAACTGTCGAGACCTCATTTTCTCTACATCTCCTAACTACAGTTATCAGAGGAGAGAAAACCAGGAAAGAATATGCCGTCTTACTGCAGAGACATAGAGCTGCTATTGCTATACAAAAGCAGATTAAAGGCAGGAATTCTAGGAAAACATTCAAGAAAACTAGTGATGCATCAGTTGTGATACAATCAGGTAAGTATTCGGGTTTTTCCCCTCGAGTATAAACATGCAAAGCAACATAATGCCTGTGTTGAAACTTGAGTTCTTGCGCTTCTGGTTGCCTTAAGTCCGGACAATACCGAGGATGGAGATGTTTCTTTATTTCAACCTCCACTTCATTTACATTAAACATATTGAAATATACTGTAATTTGGCTAAAACGAATACGACAAAGGGCATTTCTAATATAACTCAGAGATGGTAGGAAAACGTTAAGATGTGTATCAAGTTGAATGCCCTCCATGAGTGAGTTCAATAATTTGGTTGTGGCTGCAAAAATTAGAAAGATATACGAGAAAGCTGGTTTAAGTTGGACATTTGTTCTGCAAATTTATAGTGATTCAAAATAGTGTCACCGAAAACTGCACTTATAATTCACTATTATTTTTGTGCTCTTTGTTGCAGTTAGTCGTGGTTGGTTGGTCAGAAGATGCTCGGGGAATGTAGGATTACTGGCCTCTAAGGTAGAACGACTATCTTACACTTTAACTCGTATAAACTTATGGTTTGATCTTTCGTGCAACACGAAAGATATATTGTTTGCATTTAAGACACTAAATGATTATAAAATTTGATACAGGCGAATGAGTCAGATGAGGTGCTGGTCAAGTCATCATTTCTCACTGAACTACAGCGCCGAGTTCTTAGAGCCGAGGCTGCTTTTAGGGAGAAAGAAGAGGAAAATGACATCCTCCACCAACGGCTCCAACAATATGAAAGCCGCTGGTCCGAATACGAGCTAAAAATGAAGTCCATGGAAGAAGTGTGGCAGAAACAAATGAGGTCTCTCCAATCCAGTCTCTCCATTGCAAAAAAGAGCCTAGCAGTTGATGGTTCCCAGAGAAATTCAGATGCATCGGTTAACGCAAGCGATGACAAAGAGTTCAGCTGGGACACATGCAGTAATCACAGGGTCCCTGAGAGCAACGGGTTGAGACCGACGGGTGCAGGACTGAGCGTTATAAGCCGGCTGGCGGAGGAATTTGAGCAGAGGAGTCAAGTTTTCGGCGACGACGCCAAGTTCTTGGTGGAAGTAAAATCAGGTCAGGTCGAAGCAAACCTGAACCCGGATCGCGAACTCAGGAGGTTAAAGCAGATGTTCGAAACATGGAAGAAGGATTATGCGGCGAGACTACGAGAAACAAAGGTCGTGTTGAATAAACTCGGGAGCGAAGAAGGTGCACTCGACAAGGTGAAAAAGAAGTGGTGGGGCAGGAGGAACAGCACAAGGTACGCTTAAAAAACCATATACATCTGTTTTATCATTTCTAGTTGATCAATAGTTGCTTTTCTGGTGTTCGCTACTACCAGTAATTATTCCATATAGAAATTGAGAGTATTTGTTTTAACAAAGCGATTTGGTTACTGAAAAGGCCATCGTGTATACATAAGAATTTAAATATGTATATTATTTTTTTTAAAAAGCTATAATTTTTATGCCCACAAAGTTTGATCATTGTTTTTTTGACCAAGAACAAAGTTAATTCAAGTAAAATTACAGGAGTTTAAGCAGATCAGTAGGGGGGGGGGGGTTCAAAAACCAGTTGAGGGACAAAAATTCCTCCTCGTTGATTTTGCTACCCAATCCGCTACTTGATTACATGAACGCTTAACATAGGAAAACAGGAAATCGTCAAAAAGATTGCAAGATGAAACAATATCCTTCTCAACCGGTGCAGATTCTCACAGAGTGGCATTTCCCCTGCAGTCGATTAACCAACTCTTCATTGTCGGATTTAAAAATCACAGATTTAAAGCCCTTATCGACAGCAGCTTGGACTTCTAATCTAATAGCATAAGCATCAACCAAGCAGGTAGAACCTGTGACACAGAGATGAAGATCCTACAACCAACGAGCCTTCATGATCTCGAACAACAGCAGCGATCCCAGAAAGTTGTGAATCAGGATCTCGAAACGCATCACAGTTATCTTTGACCCACCCAAGAGGAGGGGGGACCCGTAAAATTCTGAGCTGACATGAACTCAGCAAAGGTTTTATCTGCTTTCAACCAAGTATCGATAGGATTCAAAGAAACATTCGAAAAGGATAAATCATTTCTAGCTTTTCATAAAAACTAGCATAAGAAAGCAATCTGGTCAATCCAATCCGGACAGTCCACTCCATGACCCAGACTCAACAGTGAAATCCACCATCTTAGAAAACCAGAGATTCCTTCATCTTTGGGGGAATAGCTAAACCTCGAGGCCCTCCAAACTGCTTGAGCAAAAGGACAAAACAACAGGCCATGTTCGATGCTTTCATCTACAGAGCAAGATCGACAGCTACGGGGGAAATAGGCACAAACCTTTTAACCAGGTTTCCATTCGTAGGGTCAATATTTTTACAAACCTTTCAAACAAAAGTTTTGATTTTGGGAGCACTTTGAGATTCCAAACGGATCTCCAAAGAGCAGGATCCTTGCTTAATTCATAACTTGGACCTGGGGAATTTTTGACTCTTTTACTGTCTATAATAGTGCGATATCCGAATTTGACTGAGTAATCACCATTCTTGCAATATTTTCACACCAGCTTATCACGAGTCGAGGGCCCTCCAATAAGAATGGATATAATTTTTTCAATCTCATGATTCGAAAAAAACTGTTGCAATTTGTAGACATTCCACTTTCGTTCATTTCTAATAATAAGGTGAGCAACAAGTGAAACATCACACCACTAAGGCCTAACAGATTCAACTGAGAAATTCTTCATGCTCGGGTTCCAACTATCCTCCCATATCATAGTATCCTCACCGTTTCCTATGCTCCAAAGGGCACCCAACTTGATCGTATTCACTCCACTCAAAATGCTCTTTCAAGCCCACGAAGGATTCCGACCCAATTGGGCTTTAAGAATATTGTCCCCTGGAAAATAAATTCCTTTAAAATTCGGATAAGCAATGACTCAGGATTTTTGAGGATACGCCACATTTGTTTAGCAACGAGGGCTTTGTTAAAGGAGTAAAGATCCTTAAAACCCATACCACCTTCTTCTTTATGGAAACACATCTTAGCCAGTAAATACTGCTTCGTGGTTCAATCGAGTTTCCCCACCAAAAACGGGCCATTAAAGCATTAAGATCATCACAAAAGGTGGATGGGAGAAAAAAGCATTGCATAACATATGAGAGGATAACGGTGGCTACCGCTTTAATTAGAACCTCCTTTCCAGCTTGAGAAAGAAGTTGACCCTTTCATCCTTGAAGCTTTTTTTGAACTCGCTCCTCAATAAATCGTAAGGCTTCTTTTTTCCCCTGCCCCCAAATAGATGATAACCCCAAATATTTGCTGCTCTAATCCATCATATTGAAACCGAGACACGTTGCCAAATTGTGTTTCGCTAAAAGGCTCATATTGGGTGAGAACACCTAAGACTTTTCACAATTGACAGTTTGTCCGGTCGCTTTTCTGAAGACTTCAATAATTCTTTTTACACTCCCGCAATTAGCCTCGTTTGCATTCAGCAAACATTAAATGGCTGACAATAGGGCAACTTCGTCCCATTCGAAAGCCACTAAAGTGAAGGTTGTTTATTTCTTTCTCGATTATCCAAGAAAAGATGTTGGACAATAAAAGGAACAGATATGAGGAAAGAGGATCACCTTGACGAATTCTCATACTTGAAAAAAATTCTCTCTTTCTTTCCCCATTAATAACCAGAGAGAAAGCCGGACCGCAAATGCATTCCATGATTCTACAAACCCACCACATCGAATCCCATCTTGATCATCAGATTACGTAGAACATCCCACTCCATTTTATCATATGCTTTTTCAAGATCCAATTTGAGAGCCATGCACTGGCTTGATCCTTTTCTTTTCTTCTTGATAGCATGAAAAGCTTCATGAGCTATAAGGACATTATCATGAATTTGTCGACCGGTAACAAAAGCAGCTTGCATCGGGGAAATGATTTGTGGAAGAAAGGGCTTGAGGCGGGAGGCCAACACCTTTGAGATCACTTTGTAAGTTAAATTGCAGAGGCTTACGGGTCTATAATGATTCACCTCCTCAGCGTTCAAGTTCTTAGGGACAAGGACAATGTTCATTTTGTTTCTCTCTTTGAACATTCGACCTTCTGAAAAAAAAACTTTTTCATCATAAAGTAAAGATCATCTTTAATCTCTTCCCAAAAGGAATGGTAGAAAACTCCAGGAAAACCATCTGGTCCGGGACTTTTAGAGGTCCCAAGCTGAACACTGCCTTTTTTTAATCTTCAAGTCATCAACAACTTTGCACAAACTTTGGTTTATATCCGCTGAAATGATATTTGGAATAATTTCCTCAACCACAGAGAAGTCAACAGTCGGATCCTTTGAAAATAATCGACCAAAATGATTATGGAAAAAATTAGTGATATTTTCCTCTCCCTCAATCCAGTTACCGCTTTGAAGTCTAATTTTCAGAATAGCATTTCTCCTTCGGTTATGCAAAGTTGTAGCATGGAAGAACTTGGAGTTTCTATCTCCCAGTTTCAACCAATTCAATCTTGCCCTTTGGTGCCAATATACTTCTTCTCTTTCCCATTCTTTATCCAAATTCTTTTGTAGAATTTTAATTCTATCAGCAGATGCTGTTGTCAGGGGAACATTCTGTAATTCAGCAATTTTTTTGCACATTTTTTCCACCATATTCCTCTTCCTTTTATATTTTGCCTTGCTCCATTTTTTAAGCTTCACTGTAGTTCTCTTGATCTTAGTACAAAAGCGAACCTCTCTGGCAAGCCCAGAGTCCTGACTCCATACTTCATTTACAATTTCTTTACATTCTTCCTCGGACAACAATCTCGCTTCAAATTTAAAATCCATTTTAGGTTTGGAATTCGTACCTTTTAAACAGCAGATCACTGAACAATGGTCAGATTCAATGGCTGGTTTACTTAACCCAACTGAATTGCAATTTTTGTTGCTCCATTCAAGATTATGGAAAATCTTGTCAATTTTTTTCAAGAATAGCAGCTTCTTCAACTCTTTGGTTTAACCAAGTGCAAGAGCCCCCTGGATTGGCATGTCGATGAGGCCACACGTATCAAGAAAATCACGTACCCAGTTCGCTTGTGTCGTATCATAGAGATTTCCTCCAAATTTTTCATCCTGGCTCGTGACTACATTTGTATCCCCCATGATCATTCAAGGAGCAGATAGATCCGACTAACACGTGTCAAAATTTCCCAGAAATCCTTTTTTTCTTCTCTGCGAGGAGGACCGTATATGAACGAGCAAAACCACTCTTCCTCGTTATTCCAGAATATGGACGTATCAATACAGAATTTATTAGCAGAAAGAATGGTGATATTGAAATCATTGCTCCACCACAAGTACAATCCCCCAGATTTACCATTAGGTTCAACATAACAGCAATTTGGAAATAAATTCCTATTGCGAATACTCTCCATTCTAGCTTTCTTCTGTTTTGCTTAAAAATAAGAAAGTTTAAAGCGCGGACAGTTTCTCTTCTGCCTAAACCTCTGATGTTCCCAGCAATACACGCCATGACAAAGAACCAAAGAACTGGACAAAGAGAGCAAATACCTGATAGGAACAACAACACACCTCCACCGAAAGGGAAAAGAAGAAAACCACTCCTCCACCTCCGAGATCATTGAAAATTTCAACCGTCGAAAAGACAAGGTGAAGCGGGGAACCGACCCAAGAGAAAAGAAACAGCTCGGGACCAGAAATCCGATCAAAAACCACCAAGATTTTGGGTGAATTTGAAAAAATCGAGAACCCTAGGATTTTGGGGTTTTCCCCCTCTTCCTATCGCAGCTTATAACTTATTTAAGTTTGATCATTGTTTGTTGTTGCTGAAAGCTTGTATTGATATGGAATGGTTTCTTTTTTACATGAAGGATGAATTTTTTTTTCAAATATGGCTTCAATGTGAATGAATTTATAAGTTTATTCGAAATCGAGTCGGGTTTATTTTTTTTTTAAATTGTTGTCTTATTTTGAGATAATTTTAAAAGGAATTATATAAAAATATTTTGCGTAAAAACATATTTATAAATTTTAATTTAATAAATGATCATAGGTGAAGCGATGAAGTGGTAAATGATTGGCGTTTATGATGAAAACATATTATTTTTTTGTTTAATCATCAATATCTAACTCGTTACATGACTATTTTGGATTGTGTAATGCAGAGACTCTTTACGAGGATAATCATCCCAATTCAATTTGATTCATTCACAATACCAAGATTTAAACTACAAATCATGTTTAAATGATTTAACGTCTTATCCTACTAGACTAAATCTTGTTTAAAAGATCTATCGTCTTATCCCACTAGACCAACTGGTTGTTGGTTGAAAATATATTATTTTTAATGAAAATATTTTATTTTCTAACTTTATTGAATATAGAATTTTTATTTTTGGATTTTTGTAATTTTAGATTATGGCATAGGACTATAGTGATCGATTCGCAAACATTTCTTCTCATCGCAACCCATTTCTTATGTTATCTAAAGCCACAAGCTTAATCTTAAAATTATTATACTTAATCTCACATATATTTATTAGTATATTAATTTAATAAAAGAATAAGAAACATAATAATATATGAAATTGAGATTCAAAATATTAAAGGAGTTAACTTTGTTTTTAAAACAAATTCTATAATAATGATAATATAATAAAATGTACTTTAAGGTAATTTTATATTCTTTCACCTCAAACATTATTATATTAAATTTAAATCAAATAAATCAAACAAAATAACAATTTTATATTTTTGTAATGAGAAAAATAATTTTATATTTTTCTTAATCATATTTCTAGAAATAATCTTACATTTTTTATTTTTAAAATTATATTAAAAAATGAAAACCAAAATTTTAGTTTGAGTTTTATAGAAAAAATTGTGTTCGGACAAAGTACAAAAAGAGGCATTGTTCACGGAGAAATTATTTCATGGTCATTTTCGCCACGTCATCTATGGAATCAACCAATAAAAATCATTCATCTCATTATTTTTTACCATATCATCTTTTTACCAAATGAATATTTACTCATATTTATTGTAAATTAAATTTAAAAACAGTTTTTACCAAGTGAATCTTCACTTGGTAAAAAAATACATGGAAAAAAATGATGCGATGCATGATTTTTATTTGTTGGTCTCATAAATAACGTGACGGGAATAACACGTGATATAATTTCCCCTGTTCACGGTAACCAAGCTTAAGCTGGTAAGAGATTAATTATGATACAGTTTCTCTTACTGATGGAAACTGAATTTTAATAGGAAGTGAGGAGAAATTATATCATAGGCTCGGCTCGGCACGTCATCCATGGTCACAACAAATAAAAAGCATCAATTTCATTAAATTTTTCTATGTCATCTTTTTACCATTGAATCTTCACTGAGATTTACTGTAAATTAAATTAAAAACCACTTTTTATCAATTGTAGATTCACTTGGTAAAAAGATGACATGGAAAAATTTAATGAAATAGATGCTTTTTTTGTTAGACCATGAATGACGTGACGAGCCGTGCCATGATATAATTTCTCAGGAAGTGAGCGTCACGATTTAAATTTATAATCAGAATATATTTAGAAAAAGTTCATATATAATAAATTTTAAACCAGTAAAAATAAAATATCCAAACAAATTACATAAAAATCAAAATACAAATTTCAAAATAAAAATTATCTTTAAACTAATACTTAATATAAATCATAGAACTAAAATAAGATAGTAAGAGTCTTTTCAATCTTAACCATTAACTAGTGATTAAAGGTTTGATTTTGGTTCTCGACATAGAATAATTTTAAAATTTGTGATCAGCATCTATTTTATATAGACCAACAAAACACAAAGAGTTAGTCTCACCCCGGTTCGCTTTTCTCAAGAAACATGGCATTATAACAAAAGAATTTGCGAGCAGGGACGGATGCAAGATTTTATGTTATGAGACGAACCTATAAAATTCTAGAAGAACAAACTTATAAAACTTTGGGGACGAAAATAGTTTTTCAATAGAAAATTTCTAAAAATTTCTAAACCACATACAAATTTTAAATTTTTAGGGAAACAACCGCCCCCTCCCGTCCCTGGTCCATCCTGGTTTCCAAGCACCAAGTTTCACCACCCAAGCCTGCAGTAACTGAAACTGCATGATGTATGTTCTCTCTATGTTTTAATGCATTCTCCAAATCGATTTATGATCGCAAACCGAAGTCATCCCGATGTTAATCGAAACCAACATAATTCGATATCGTAGCATCTTGCAGGAGGCTTTCTGATGTGCGGGGATTGCTTTTATATGAACAACCTACCCGTCCACAGCTATATATTTACAGCTCTGCAGATAGAGTCACCCCTGCTGATTCCGTGGAAATCGTTCATAGAGAAGCCAAAGAGATCAGAGCATGAAGTTCTGGCGTGCAACTTCGTCTCGACAAGCCGCCGCCACATGTTGATCATTTCAGAAATGTCCTAAATCTGTATACAAGTCAGCTCAGCCAATTTTTGGAGGACTCTGTGCTCACTTGTTACAAACATTCTCAAGTACATTTAAGCACTGACCAATGAACATAACCACATTCTTTCAGTTTTTTTTTTCTTTCCAAAAAGGAAAAGCCTGATGTTTATATACTCACAAAGCTTGTAACTAGATAGAGATTGGTGAATGAACTCGAGTTTTAATCTAATCGGTTTATGTAAATACTCGCGTTTAATCGATGATCATATATTCGATTTAGAACAACTTTTGTTTACATTTGTAAGAGTGATTTACTTTTCCTCATTTCATCAACAAAACAATCTGATGAAAACATTTGTTGAAGCCACCTAGAAAGTGACTTCTACACCATCTAGTCTCTGTGAGATTGCTTGTTGAAGATACTTGAAAGCTTTCTGATAATTCAAGAACCCCATGAACCAGATATCGAAACCATCCACCGTCACGATTTCCATGTACTTTTGAGATGGATTCTTCATGTTTTCACTCTGGTTAAACCCTTTTATTTTCTCAAGTGGAATCGAAACCTTGTAATGGACTCTGAGGGATTCTCCATTTCCACAAGGGGTTTTGATTGATCTGTCACTGCAAAAGGCTACCTTTTTAGATGATATGAAAAGCAAACCAGCAATAGGGCCTGCTGTTGTTGATAAATAACATTGACAAGCCTTCAACAGCTTCTCTCCTTCTCTGAAACTAAACAATTTCTTGAAAATCTTCTCCAACCCTCCTACTTGAAGAATCCTTGCCCCTAAACTCAACTTTCCTTTCACTGTTTCACTGATCTTCGGCCCCAATCTCACTGCAGTTTCGAATCGTAAACGTTAGCTTGCTTTTCAAGGTATTCTTGACAGACATAATGTATGAGTATTTCAGAATTCGTACCGTGTTCTCGGACTCCATGGGCGAAAGTGTCAGCTTTCTTCCCTAGCAAGTTCATCCTTTTAAGAACAAAGTTTCCTTTGCCTGCAGTTCCAAACAATTTCTCATTAGAAAAAGAAACAACTTTCCCATTAGGAAATATTGGAAGGGGAACTTACTTTTTGTAGACCCTTGAGATGAAATGTGGTATTGGCCAGTAGCATCAGGTAAGCATAGCCTTGAAGCTCTCCCCTCGACTCCGTATGTTGTCGATTCGATCGGAACTCCGATAACTTGTAGAAGAAGCTGATTGTTCATTGTTTTCTTTAATGAAATGGAATTCAATGGCAACAAGCTGTTGAATTGAATGTTTCTTCAGGTTGTGATGAATCTGGTTTCCTGGCAGATGTTATGTATATATGTGGAAAGTTGAATCCAACTTTTTTTCTGCTTTAATCACCAATAGCTCATCACTTCCAAAAGATGAAATTAAAAAAAAAAAGGTTCTAATTATTAATCAAGTCCTCCTACGCGTTAAAGTGGTCCGATACAAATGTCAGATACGAATATATTCAAATTTATATAGAGAGGTGATATTTTGATACAGAAGTTGTGTAAAAAAAATTATACAACCCTTTATATTTAAACTATAAAATCTAAAACCTAAATTCCTAACCCTAACATCCTAAAATCTAAACCCTACACCCTAGACCCTAAACTCTAAATTTTAATCATAACTCCTAAATTCTACACCATAAATCCTAAAATTAAAAGGCTTGTGTAAACCTTGCATATCAAAGTATTTTCCATGTATAGAAAATACTTTGATACAAGCCTTTTAATTTGAGGGTTTAGTGTTTAGGGATTTAGGTTGTATGGTGTAGAATTTAGGATTTATAATTAGAATTTAGGGTTTGGGCTTTAGGGTGTTAGGGTTAGGAATTTAGGTTTTAGATTTTTTAGTTTAAATATAAAGGGTTGTGTAATTTTTTTATACAGCTTGTGTATCAAAATATAATCCTATATATATTCATATCCGAAATGGAACGAATATATGTCAAACAGAAAAGCTAAAAAAACTCAATGTAAATGAACCAGGATTGAACAAATAAGGTTGTGTTCGTGTTTGTGTTCGTTTATTTATTTTGAAGGTGTTCATGTTTGATTCGTGTTCGTCTAAATTTTTAATATCGTGTGTTCGTTTATTTATTTTCGAAGGTGTTCGTGTTCGGTTCGTTTAACGTTGGCGAACATCTTCGATTAACGTTCGTGAACATGTTTGTTTATATGTTCATAAACATGTTCGTTGAAGAAAATGGTAAAAATGCGCAATTAGTCTTTAAGCTCCTTAGGCTTCATAGTTTGAACTCCAAGGTTCACTATGTGTTCAATTTAGTCAACACCTTATTTAAAATGTAAAAAAAATAAAAGAAAAAGGAGAACCAAGTAACCAGTCGATAAACGAGCTTGTTTGTGAACATAAACGAACTAACTCACCTTTGTTCGTGTTCGTTCATTAATTAAATGAACATAAAATTTTTTGTTCATACTCGCTTATTTAGCCCAACAAACAAATATAAACGAACGGTTCACGAACAGTTCATAGAACGCTCCACGGCCCCCACAAAATTTTGGTAAATTTGAATTTTGCCCTTAAAATTTTTGAAAATTTTAATTTGGCCCCCTCAAGTTTTTTAAAAATTCATATAAAGCTTCAAAATTTTGAATATTTTTAATTAAGTTTCCTCTCAATTTTTTTAATTTTTTTGTTAAATCTCTCAAAATTATTAAAAATTTTAATTAAACCCTCAAATTTTTTTAAAATTTTCGTTTAAGTCTCCAAATCTTTTAAAAATTTAAGTTGTCACCCTCAAACTTTTACTCCAAGTTTCGCCACTGGAACGCTCTGTTCATTTACACCCTACTGTCCCATAGTAGTGGCGACCTACTAGAAACTGTGAAACCACCTGAAAGATTAGAAGAGAAGCAAAGGAACTAATTTAATTTGGTTTAAATTAATCAACTTTCCAGGAAATCTTTGGCAAAAGCAGAGTCCTTGCAGATGGGAAGCGCAGTTCCAAAGGAAGAACAAAACAAAACCGTGTACAGTTGAGACAACCTTTTAAAGATATGATTTTGAAAATTTCTGAGTTGGCATTGTGGCTTTGTGATGTCTGCCATTCCTTTGATGTTAAGATACTAAGAAAGAAGAGGCAAAGAAAGATTCACCTCAACCAACAAAAACTATATGATAATACATGCAGCTTGCCTAATAATTTGAGGTCGAGTTCGGTCGGTTCGTGTAATTATCTTCAAGAAATACCCTCGATGAATAATGCGGTGAGAGTGATTTCACAATCAGTGATGTTGAGGAATTTTTTTATTAAATAAAGAGGTATTACATTCTCAAGGCGGATGCTGGAATTCAAATCCATACAAGATAGGGCAACGTAAGTATTCTTGACCACTCGATCAATTATTGGATCTCAATGATGAGGAATTATTGAGATAATGTGATTCATGACCATGACCAGCATCTTTCCTTTACAATAATGAACACGTTGGTTGGAGAGCACTGGTGGTTCTCTCCAAAGTTTTAGGGCATTACTTTTGAGTTAGATTCTTTGTTTTAGAAATTATAAATGTTGGTATTTCATATTATTTTTTACAATACTTTTTAAAGCTAAATATTGGTTAAGTAATGAATTCATTTGCTTTGCACTTTTGTAGTTCTCTCTACATGAAGATGAATTCATAAAAATGATCAAATCAACCAACTAATTAAAATTAGATAGCTATATAAGAGAGTGGTGGTTTTAGCCCCTTATCGACATCTCAAAAACTCTGGTTCGAACTTTTTCCAATTCGTAACTTGACTCGGTATAAAAAATAGTTAAAAACCAACAATCATTTGGTTTAGTGAGATGAGGCACTAAATCTCTTAAACAATGTCAGATATTCAAATCCTAGCATTGTGAATGGAACAAATTAAGTTGGGAGAATCGTCCCCATAATGGCTTTTGCAGTACCTGATCTGAATTAATCGAATAAATTAAGCCAAATGTTGGTTATAAATAAAAATAAAGCTAAAACCTTCATTTTCTTTCCTTTTGTTTGCACTATCAGTCAATGGATCTTTAAAAACTCAGAAACATCTAATTGGGGAGGAAGAGGTGATAAAGGGGCATCCATAAAGAAACTCTCTTTTGAAAAGTGAATTGAACACGGTTCCATTGGTCAAAGAAAATGAACCCATTGATGTTCAATGTTCATATGCTTAACTGGAAATGAATGGGCAGTAGGCCATGCAGACCTCGTCCCTCCTGCTTTTCCAAAGCCCAAATCAGCAACCAAGACTATGATATAATGAAGCTTTTGCTTAACTCAAAATGAACAAAAGAACGAAGGGAATTCAAGGAAAACATACCATGGGAATATGGGATGACTTTGTACTTTAATGCTCTTTGCAGCATTAAAACTGCCACATCAGGGGCATTCCCCACATGGCTAGGACGGCAAATGGTTGTCTGGTGTCGAGGGATCATGTCTCCGTACGATTCTCTAAATCGTGTGAACCACTTACGAGACGTTCCCCACACTCTCTCAAGGGTTGGGAGACAAAATCCGAAAGCTAAAAACACACATAAGTATCCCCAAAAACACAATACTCAATCTAACATGTCCCTAAGAATAGAAATTCTTTTTTGCAATCAATGGTTTTTAACATGTCATTGTCAATGGCAGCTTTGGTGCTAACAGTATTGACATTGTAAAAAAAGACGTTACCAACTGCACTTGTATTCAATTTTCAGAGGTTGATTTCCAAGTAAGAATGTAACTTTTCACTACAAATTCAACTGTAAACGGAAACCCATAACTGAAAAAGCCTATTGTCCTGACATGTTCCTGTATATATATAGACACACGCACATATATAGGCTTCTCTTATTAGCAAAATATATATATATATATGAGGTTTCTTTTTACAGCTTATGCCATACAATCTCTAAGCATTGACTAGTTCTAATGCTGCAATAGGAAAGGGAAGAAAAATAGTTGCAAATATGCTATCCTACTTATTGATCTGCCACATTTAACATTTGCCTATTCCAAAGTTGCCTACATATAGATTGTAAATAATAGAGGTTTTGTAGCAGAGAATAAATGTTTTATCTGTTTTAATTCTTGATTTACAGAAAAGAAGTGAGTCCCTTTTATAGGACTAAAATACAACAATCCTAGCTAAGTTAGACTCTATCTCTATCTATTATTAAAAATATTAGAAATTTAAATTTAGATAAGATAAGATTTATCTTATCACTAAGTTAGATAAGACTTAGCTATTTAGTTATTTACTAAGACTAAAATACATAGAAATATATTTACAATCTACGCTCCCCTCAAGCTGGTGAGTATATGTTGTAAAGTCCCAGCTTGGATGTAAGCTCATCAAATGTGGTTATTATAAGTGCCTTGATGAGTACATCAACTAGCTGTTTGTGAGTTGGAACAAAGTTGAGCTTGACTGTTCCATTAGTAACCTTTTATGAGATGAAGTGACGGTCTAATTCCACGTGTTTGGTCCTATCTCTGATTTGGCATTTTGCAATGCTAATTCTTGCAGGACTATCACAATGAAGTTCAAATTGTTCACTGTGATTCATTTGTAATTCGGTCAAGAGTCTTTATATCCAAATTCCTTCACAAATCCCAAGTGCCAATGCTCAAAATTCAGTTTCTGCACTGCTTCTTGAGACCACTGATTGTTTCTTGCTCCTCCATGTCGCTAGATATCCCCAAACTCGAGTACAATATCCACTAGTGGATCTTCTACTAGTCGATTTTTCTGCCCGGAACTTGCGTGGAAGACTTCCACTTTTTGACTCATTCTTAAAAAAAATCAGTCCATTGCCTGGTGTCATCTTTAAATATCGCAAGATTCTGGTTACTGCCTCTAAGTGTTCCTCTCTAGGGTCATTCATGAACTGACTTATAATGCTAACAGAATAAGAAATGTCTGGTCTTGTAAGTGACAAGTAAATCACCCTAACCTACCATTCTTTGATAGTGTTATTTGTCCACCGAATTCTTTTGTCATCAATTCTAGTTTCATACTATACTTCATAGGTGTCTCGCTTTCTTGCACCCCAACATTCCAGTTTCTAAAAGCAAGTCTAGAATGTATTTCCTTTGATTGATTATAATTTTAGATGGTTTCTTGATCTAGCCACTTCCATTCCTAGAAAGTATCTCAAGTAAACCAAATCTTTAGTTTCAAATTCAGTTTCTCCAAAAACTCTTTTAACTTTCTTGATCGATTTCCATAGAATCATCACAACCTTTTGATTATATCATCAACATAGACTATTAAGATAGCCTTTTTGTTCTCGAGAAGTTTTGACAAACAAAGTATGGCTTCTCTTTGACATTGTAGATAGTCGAATTTTAGAATGGCTTTAGTAAATCTATCAAACCAAGCCTTGGTGATTGTTTAAGACCATATAATGATTTCCCTTCAGTTTACATACACTGATCTTGAGTCTTCATTTAAACCAAGTGGTTTTTGCATGTACACCTTTCTTCTAGAGTTCCATTCAGAATGCATTTTTGATATCAAAAGTGAAGTGGCCATTCTTGATTTGCAGCAAGATAATAAAACTCTTCCGGTATTAAGTTTTTCCATTTAAGTGCAAATGTCTCATGGTAGTCAATCCCATAAGACCCCATTGAATCCCTTCACCACCAGTCTAGCCTTGAACCTTTCTATGCTCCCATCGGCATTATATTTGAAAGTAAATACCCATTTACAGCCCACGCCTTTTCCAGTGTGGTAAATCGGTATTGGCCGTGTTTTGTTCGCTTAAGCATAGCCTTGATCTCATCTTCTCCATATGTTCTTCCATTTTGGATCTTTCAAGGCTTCATGTATAGATTGAGGAATATGCACCTTATCAATTCTTCATTGAAGGCTCTAAATGAAGGCATGGAATTCCCATAGGCCACATACTTTTGTATCGGATGATTCTACATTTCTTGACACATTTTTTTTAGCAAATGGTAGATCAAATGTATCAATTGAAGGGATAATAATATCATTACTTACAATTTCATACCTTCTTCATCCTCTAAGGATAATGGAATTGGTTCATCACTTCTTGAGCACATCTAAATGAAAAGTTTTAAGAAGTAAGCCTTTTCTTTCCTTGTAAAACATTTAGTTCCTTTGTCCCAAGTTGAGTTTACAACGAAGTTTCTATGAGTTTTAGGTAGTGAATATGGTATTGGAGATGTGTGTTTCAACCTGGAGTATTGGAGGAATAGGATTTGTTATGGATGTAGGAACATTTGTGGTAGATAAAGGAATGTATTTGGTACATATAAGACCACCTGATGGTGGATGTAGGAATATTTATAGGTAGCTACTTTAATTTTGTTTAAAATTCATCCAAACTCTCCCCCTGGATTTCTAATCTGAGAAAAAATGTTGTAATTTATGAAAGGGTTATCCATAAAAACATAAAATTTACTGTGTGAGGGGAATAACATTTATAACCCTTCTCTAAGATGAGGAGTACCCAAGAAAACTACACTTGAGTAGGCATTGGATCCAATTTACTTCTGCCACTCCTTTGCTGATATGAACAAAAAAGAAAACACCCAAATATTTTAACATGTAATGTACAAGACATAGGTTTAAAAGAAGGAAACTGCATAATAAGAACTTCCTTAGGAGTTTGAAATTTAATACTCTATTAGGCAAGTCTATTAATGAGGTATGTGATGCAAGGAAATAAGGCTTAACCCCCAAAAATGTTTAGGAACATTAGAAGAAAATAACAATAATCTAGCAACCTCTAAAAAGGTGTCTATTCTTCCTCTCACCACTCCATTTTGCTTGTGGAGTATCCACACAAGAACTAATGTGTATAATACCTTAACTCTCGAAGAAAATTTCCCAAAGTAGTAGTAAAAATTCACTCCCATTGTCGTCGGCAAAATTTGAATTTTGTTTGCTAAAAAAGTTTCAATCACCATATAGAATTTTCTAAATATACCCCCTTTTGGTTCCATTTATCCTTCATTAAATACGGGAGATGTAGTTCTAGAATGATCATCAATAAAGGATACAAACCACCTACTCCCAAGAATATTCTTAACTTTAGAAGGACCCCAAATGTCACTATAGATGAGGGAAAATGGTTGAGATGGTGTGAAGACAATTAAAGATAAGGGTTTCTCCCTATGTTTTGCAATCCAAGACATATATCACAAGTAAAATATGTTGGATTTTTATGAATAAATAATTTGGGAAACAATTTTTAGAGATAAGAAAAATTAGGACGTCCAAGGCGAAAATGCCATAACAAAATTTCATTGGAACTTAAACCAAATTTGGGAGGGAAAACAAAATGATTTTGAGAGTGCAACTTGATAGGACTTGTCCTTTGGGAAGTGCTTGGCCTTCAATGATGTATAGTCCACTCAACACTCTTAGCACTGTCCAATTACTTTCTCCGAATCCATTTCTGAAAAATACATCCATGCAAACAGGCATTTAGTATACCCCGAGAATCACTACACAATATATAATAGATAAAAGATTGCATTGTAAATCAGAACATAAAGAACTTTTAGCATAATATCCTTATTAAGAAAGATTGTTTTCAATTCCACCTTTGGTGCCAATGACCATATGCTGTCTTCACATGCTTCATTCAATGATCAGAGGTTGATGTCAAAAACACATCCTTATTTCTTGTCATGTGATTAGTAGCACCGAATCCACTATCCATAGAATTTGAGTAGTGTTGGAAGGAATGAAAAACTACCATCCTGAATGTGGATGTTGTACATATATCACAAGACAAACATTATGTGGGGTTCCTTTTTACTTGAAAGTGGTATGAATTTTAGAGGATCTAAAAACCCAAATTGATATCATGTAAATAATAGAGGTTTTGTAGCCTACCCATAAATGTTTTCTCATTTTAACATTTGTTTCCAAAATTCTAGGACTAAAATACAACAATCCTAGCTAAGTTGGACTTTATCTCTACTTATTTAGAGATTAAACAAATTACAGATACACCTTGTGCTTGCAAATAAGCATATCTTATTCAGGCTAAAATGGAATATATTTACAATCCAGTAAAATCTTCCAATATCCGCAAATAAGCTGATCTTAAGCAAGTCTTCTACCCTTTATCTATTTGGCAGCTAAACATCATATTACCTATGAGCAGTTGTATGCGGCATTGGGTATGTTGCAGGATTCATGTTCATTGGTGCACCGGGAACTGTGACTCCGTAACCCATATGTGCCGGGACAGGAAGATTCACTGGCCTGCCAACTGCAGAGACAAGGGGACCTCCTACTGGTTGCCCTATATTTGGAGTACCATACATGCCAACAGCAGGTGGTGAAGAGGGATGTTGAGAGGGCTGTTTGGCTGACTTTCCCAATGAAACTCCGGCTGCTGCACCATTTGATTGACCAGTGATTGGTCCTTGGGGTGCTGAAATGTCTCTGTTGCCGACACTGGTAATATCATGGATGCTAGATCGCCTCCTATCTTTGTTCATGGAGTTCAATCGAATGAAATATTTTTGTGCATGACTTGCAACTTGTGTTGGTGTTCTTGTGACCACAAAGTTCCGAGATATGCTTCGCCAGTCACCTTTCCCATATTTTTCCAAACCAAGGAGAAATAACCTGTTTTTTAAGATAAAAAGATAGAGTGACTAAACATACCTTTAAAAATGTAATATGACAAGCCCTAAACAAACTACAGATTCTGGTTATGGACATTTCCTCTAGGGTAGTAGAAAGCACTATGACAAAAATAAAGATAAAAAAATGCACTGCAGAGATCATATTCAGGGATACAAATTCATCAAGAGAAAGGATACTAAAACATCCAAAAAAAAAAGAACTGTCTTAACACCCTTAGCCCTTTCAGCTACTTGTCTTTTCAAGTATGCTGATTATCTAAGCACGGTCAATTATTGTGCAATTACGGGCAAATTTTGACAGCAAAATATGTTTTTAGTGCATACAAAATTCACTAAGACTGAATTAAAAGAAAGTCTAAAATGTAAAATACATAAACACAAACAGAGAATCTACTTCACGTAGGAACCATCAAATGAAATCCTAATAGTTGTGAACACTACTCAGGTATAACAGGTATAACATATCACAAATGTTTAAATAAAAAAACTACTTGAAAACCACAAATCAAACATTTAGTTCGCTGAGCTCTAAATCAATAAGTTTTACATCTAAAGAAAAATCCCAATCTTTTCACCTTCTCAATTTTCTTTTTCTTTTCTTTTTCTGAAGTTCAAAAAAAAATCAATCTAAAGAAGAAAAAATAGAAACAAAATTGAAAAATTTTTTGACATTTCTAATTTCAAAAGAAAAATTAGTCATTTATTTGGATGTGGAGTAAAATCGGGATATAGTTTTAGTAAGCAAAATGTGTTAAATTTGGGTACTTATCCATAAACATGCTGACTACTATGTGTACACAATTTATCCTGTTAAATGATAAAATATAATGCTAAACTTCTAAAAATCAAGGGAGAAAGAGGACTGAACCAATATCTCTAATATAGAGGAAGTCATCATTAATATGATGCAAAATCGGCAGACTTATGCTATACTAACTATTACTAATTAGTAACCTAAATGATCCAAACAAAATAGAATTCATACCCTAAAAGAACTTTCCAGATATTGTGCACTGGAACCATCCAAATAGACTTGAAATCCACCACTGATCTAAGGTATAATTCAGGTAGACAGTTGTTTGATGGACAATGGACAATGAAGCTAAAAACAGCCTAAATAATTAAATTTGATACAAACTGGACCACATCAATTAAATAGTTCTTACTTGGAAAGGCATAGGTTAGTATTATTTTCACAAATTCTTTTTTTATACGGCAGCATTGTGAGAAGTTAATTCTCTACCATAACCCTTGAGTTATCTCTTTCCTTCCATATGAGAATCAAATTTGGCAAGCATTTTAATAATGAAACCATAAACTGTTATGCAAAAAAAGTTGAACATGAGAGAGACATATACCAGTCGGAAGCAATCAAAACCTAAATGCCAATTTTAGCCTTTAGGACTGTTAAGCATCCAATTGTCAATCAATCAGCTGTAGTTGGAGGGTCCAGCTTTACTAAAAGACCATATAACAGATATGGGATAATATCACCTAACACTCCCCCTCACCCTATATGTGAACAACCTCAAGGGTCATCATCCTCACTTGGGGTTAGGCAAGAAAAACAACATAACAGAACCTGTTCTTTGATAAATGTTAAGAATCCGACCTAAAACTAATTGGCAATAGGTGGAGGGACCCAACTTTAACATGAGACACAGGAAACAAGGTCAAAAAAGAATGGCTACTATGGTGGTTTCACCTACGTTAGACAACTGAGAAAGCTAAAGTTAATCCACAGATAAAGGCCACCTGTGTCATGCAGGTGACGTTTAAAGTTAGTATAATTTTTTCTCTTTTAGGCTGTGAGTTTTCAGGAAAAAGAAAATGAACAAGCGGCAACCACCAGCAAGATCTCTCTTCCACATGGTAACACTGAAATTCCCTTTTCCCTTTCAGTTGTTTTCACATCATTTCAGGATATATCATTCATCTATTGGCTTCCACAGATATCAAATATCTTTGCAGTAAAGCACAGTAGGAAAACCTTAAATAAGAAAGCCATGTAGAAGATCTGAGCTTCCTAACAACTAACTAAAAATAATCATCAGAGACTTTCACTGGTTGAAAGCAATCTTGGAAACTCTCTTGTCAAATAAAAACCAAAGATTCTAAATATGAACAGGATATGAGATTCCAAGACAATCAAATCTTAACAAATGAAAGTAATTACTAAATATAAAGAGCAAAAATAAGTATCAAAGTTAAGACGGTGCAAAATAAAACTTAATCAAGATACTTCTAAAGATGCATAGTTAATCCAAATGAAAACATAGAAAAAAAAAAAAATTAAACCACAGCAACTAATTCACCTGTGTTCATCCTCCGTCCAAGCAATCCCCTTGCGGCGTTCCTGGTCCGATTTTGAATTTTTACTCCCATGATTTGAATCATTTTTACAATGCCCTAAATGGCTGCTTCCCTTCTTACCAGTTCCTTCGTCACCGGCATGGCCGGCTGAACCCTCGGAAGAAGAATTATATGGCGGGAGAGGCACACAACCAGATACAATCCTGCTAACATCATCCTCCAGAAGCTCATAGTGTTCTCTAATCTCTTCCAAAGTTTTCCCAGGCACGTCAGCTGCAATTTTCTCCCACCAATCCGAAGAGTCTTCGGGATAAGTTGCAAGGGCGTTCTCGAACGCCTTATCTTGCTCCCTACTCCACTCGGAGCTGTTGCCAGCTTCATCCACAGTCATCTAGCCTTGTCTGGTCCACTACTAAGATTATTACCTAGGAAGAAAGAAATGAATTCCACTAAACTGCCAAATTAGGATAGTCTGTAATCCATACCATAGATTTTCGACAATACTTTCTTGGGTAATTTCAATAGTGGGCTTCACTAACAACAGATCTAACAGAATACTTAAATTTTGGAGAAGCAGAGATGCCGTGCAAAAGAGAGTAAATAGACCCAGAAAAGGCCAATCAAGTTGAACCAGAGATGAAGTCCAACAAAATTCAGAAGGCACCGGTGGAGTATATGAAGAATTCAATAATGATTTGCTCCACCATTCAAAAAATGGACTCTTGTAAATTGCCGACCTATTGATGAATGAAAAGGCAACAAAATTCTGTTAGACATCAGAAATATCTTAAAACCATAAATGGCAATTTCAAATCATTAAGAAATAGAAATTAATGCACGGTGAATTCAACACTAAGATAATTAGGGTTTTTTATTGTGAAATGTATGAAAGGGACAAGGCAAAATCCAAATAAAAGAAAAATTCAGAAAAGTAATTCAAGTTGCTATGTCTAATTTGAACAAGCCTACTTGACAACAACAGTTTTAACAGCACAGGCCCACATGAAAGTTACCTCATTCTGTTAAATTACAGCAAACTTGTTTTTCAATGTTAATTAGGGTTTTTCTTTGTTAATTGATTGGCAAGAAGAATACCTAAATTTACATATGCACTCAACAGTTTAAACCTAACTGGTGATAATTCTAAAGGATACCCTTTTAAGTTCAAAACAGAACAACAAAATAAAGTGAAAGACTAAAAAAATTACAAGTTGCAATTTCAGTGTTTACAGTTTGGGATTTAGGGCAATTGATTCAGTTAACAGTTGCAATTTGTATGTGATTTTTTTCTTAAAAAAGCATCTTTCAAACATAAAACAATAAAAAAAAGAAAATTTTGGATGCTAGCCATAATTAGCAAAACAACCATCCTGAAAAAAAACTTCTGGTAACAAAAAAAAAAAAAAACTAAAAAAGTTCAAACCCAGATATCAAGGTTTCATATAAAAATATCTGATTTCTAATATTTTAATTACCATTGAAAATGATTACCCAATATTTCCCCGATTTTCAATTCTTAAATCCTCATAATAACTGCAGAAAAACGCTATAAAATGAAGGAACATTTGCAACTAAAGTACTGGCAGTGTCACTATCAAAATTCCGATACTTTAACCGATGCTCACATAAAAATCAATCAAAGCAGCAAGGAATCAAAACTTTTAACCAACCCAGATATCAAAATCTTGTATCTTTTGTTTCCTAAAAGAAATTAAAGTCTCTCAATTGTATGTACATAGTTCAGCTGTGAATTTATTGGGTGAAATTATAACTCGGGAATAATAAAAAACAGGTGGTAGGCAGAAACTTTTGAAAAAAAAAAACATTCAAAATAAAGGGCAAAAATTATAAATGATGTTGATGGGTTATCCTGAGAAATCACAAGTTGCAGGATGGGTGAATTGATACCTCACTTCAACGGCTAATTTGCTTAGAAATAATAAGACAGCTGAACATGGTAAACATATGAATTCCATGTAATTTTAAGAATGAAGACAATCAAAGACATTCCCTTTAACCGGGAACAAAGCCAGTCAAGCTCTCCCTCCCAATCCAGCATCTCTCGACTTAGACCGCAGAGTCTAAGTATAGCAGTCCAGACTTGCCTCGAGTATGAGCAGTCAGCAAAAATATGATCCCTAGTCTCCTGCCCCGATTCACACAATAAACAGCAACACTCCTCAACGTTTAATCCCATACGCTGCAACCTATCAAGAGTAGGTAATCGATCAAGAACAGTCATCCACGTCATCACAGAATGCTTAGGCACATGTAAACCAAACCAAATAATTCTATGCCAAGGCACTTTTGGTCGAATCTCTCTGGTTTCATTCCATATTTTCCCCACTCTTGAAACTCCAGTAGGTAGCAAAGTTTGCAGCATCGGTCGAAGCTTTAACATCTTTCAAAGGCACCAACTAAAGTATGCACTGCTATCTACAGACCAAAAATCTTGCCCCTTGAAAGCATAAACCTTGACCCAGGCCACCCATAAAGAACCCTCAGCATCAAGCAAGTCTTTAAGTAAGTGGATTAAACATGCTTTATTCCAGGAATAAAGGTCTTTAACACCAAGCCCCCCTTCACTTTTTGGGCTGCAAATGATCCTCCACCCCACACGAGCACCCAAAGCTGGTTCATCCCTACCCTTCCAAAAGAACCACATACAAAGCCTTTCAATCTTTGTAATCACACTTTTAGGTAGAATAACCTGTCTACACCAGTAATTAACAATGCTAAAAATAATGGCATTGATTAACTGCAACCTGCCCGCATAACTAAGATGCCTGTTGGACCATTGCCTCAACCTTTCTTTCACCTTTTCAATAAGTGCTGCACAATCTCTCTCAGTTAATCTTCTAGTGACCAATGGAATGCCCAAGTACCTCACAGGAAAATTCCCCAACTTAAAACCAGTGAGGTCTCCCATGCTATTCTGATGCTCTATATAGTAACCCCAGCAATTAAGATCTCAGACTTTGAAGCATTTAATTTTAAACCAGATATCTCATAAAATGTTTCCAACACACACTGCACTCTTAACAAAGATTCCAGATTATCCTTACAAAAGATAAGTAAGTCATCCGCAAAACACAAGTGAGTAATTTTCACCTTCCTGCATTTCAGGTGATATTGAAAAACTTATGTGTGCAGCAGCAATGTCTAAGAGATGTGAGAGAACATTCATAGCAAGGGCAAAAAGATAAGGGGAGAGAGGATCCCCTTGACTTATCCCTCTCTTTCCCTGAAAAAACCTACTAAGCTACCATTCAATGCAACAGAGAATCTGCTTCCAGAGTAGCAAATCTCAATCCAGTTCCTGAATCTCTCAGGGAGCCCAATGGCTTCTAAAATTCTTGCTAGAAAATTCTAGTTCAAAGAATCAAACGCCTTCTGCAAATCAACCTTCAAAGCACATCTGGGAGAAATCAACTTCCTTCCATAACCCTTAACCAATTATTGAGCAAGCAAGGTGTTATCAACAATGCTTCTGCCTTTTATAAATGCAGACTGATTCAGAGAAATTAAACTAGGCAAGTAGACATTCAATCTCTCCACAAGAATTTTGGTTATTGTTATGTAAATGACAGAACAACATGATATAGGCCGAAAATCCTTAGCTTTGCATGCATTTGGAATTTTAGGAACTAAGGTAATTGCAGTAGCATTAAACGCTGGCAAGAGTGTGGAAGAGGTAAAGAAATACCTCACAGCAGCAGTAAAGTCATTTCCAACAATATTCCATGCTTCTTTGAAGAACCATGGGGTGTAACCATCCGGCCCAAGGACCTTATCTTTACCCTGCTTAAAGATTGCAGCCCTAATCTCTGCATCTGTTATTTCTCTCAACAATGAATCTTGAGCATCTTGTGAGATGGAAATTTGCAAAATTTCCTGTAATTCTTCAATTCTACAACCTCTTACTCCCTCATCTACAGAGCCAATCTGATTGGTAAAGAATTTCAGAAACTCTTCTAAAATACTGTCAATTGTATCAAGGTTGTTCCCCATGTCATCTTGAAGAAAATTAATAGTATTCCTCTTCTTCCTAGAAGCAACTGCAGCATGAAAAAATTTAGTTCCTTGATCCCCATCCTTGAGCCAACTAATTTTTGCTGATAAAACTATCTTTCAGCTTTCTCGAATTCAATAAGCTCGATCTGAGCCTGCTTCTCAGCTGCAACAGCGTCCCTTTGTACAGACAATGCCAGGTTTACAAGCTGCAAAGCTTCCAATTGCTGCCTTTTCACAACCACCCTCTTTGTAATATCTGAGTAATGCGACTAGTTTAAGACTTTCAAGCAAGGTTTTAATCTCTTCAATTTAGCAAATAGAACTTGAAGAGGATTACCAGCTACTGGCACAGCCCATGATTCAGTCACAATCTTCCCAAAGTCATGGTGAAGTGTCCAGAAATTAAAAAACTTAAATGGCTTGAGCCTATGCACAGGAGATTCCCTGTACATGCTCACCACTGCAGGACTGTGATCAGAGACTCCTGGAGCCTGGAAATCCACACGAGAATAAGGCATGTTGATGTCCCATTGTGAGTTAACAAGAACTCTGTCAAGCTTTCTAACTAGATAACTCCCTTCCTGTTTATTCGACCAGGTGAAAAGTGGACCAGTATAAGGATGGTCATTCATTTCAATATCACTCGAGCAAGCCTTCTAATCCTCCATGTCAAAAGAGATATGAGGCCCTAAATCTCCAGAATCTGAACTTTCATTAGCACACAAAGTGACGTTGAAGTCACCTCCTACAATCCAAGGGTGATCTCCAACTAAAGTTGCAATCTGTCTGAGCTGCTGCCACAATTCTCTTCTTTGCACACCATCATTCTCCCATAAACAGCTGAAATAATCACCTCTTTACCATCCATTTGCCCTTTTATTGCAACAGCTTGCGAACCAGTGTAAAGCATAGTAAACTATAAATTCTTCTTATATAAAATTCAGATTTTCCCAAGACCAATATTATTATAGTTATTATAGCAAGCCCAGGTGTCAGAATAAGGAGAAAAAACCTCAATGTTATTTCTATTATAGTAAACTGTAAACTATCAATTTTGTACTTCACCTATTTTTCGTATTTTTGTTTTTGTCATCTAATTATTTTTTTGTAAAATAATATATAATATTACGTTTTATTTCTATTTTGGTGTTCACTGTTAAAAATTAATGATGAAGTTAACATTGTATATTTTATTTTCTCTCTCTCAATTCAGTAGTGACCAAGGATTCGTGTTGCGTTTATCGCTGTTGCAGACATAACGAAATTTATTGCGTTCATTGCGGACAGGGACAGTGCTAAATGAATTGTGGGAGGGGCTCTTCCCCCAAAGCAGGTGAAAATTCTTACCTTTATTTTTTATTTTTTCTTTAAAAAATATATTAATTATGAATTTGTCCCCCACCTTTACAAATTTATGTTTTTCTTTCACCTCAAATCTTAGCTCAGCCCCTGATTGCGGGTATCGTACTCGTGAATTTTTCAAAAAACTGATGTTATTGCAGACATAATGGTTGCGAGTATCGCGATTTTGGACGTGTCAAAATTGTTATAGAGATCGCAGACCCCTAATTAAATCTTTGATGGTGACACATCAGCTTTGCCGTTATTTTTTAACAATAGAGTATCAAAATAAAAATAAAATATAGATATTATTTTAAAAAAATAGTTAGGTGACCAAAATAAAAATATAGTAATATATGGGTACCAAATAGGTAGTTTACCCAAAATTATTTAATTTTAATACGATATTTATCATTTTTATGAAATATAATGAATTGATTTGGAATTCCGACATCGAAAGGAATTGTTTTTGGATTTTGTCTCTTACATTTTTGGATAAAATGTCTAGATACAATGAGCAAGTGGTCGTGTAAGAATGAAATGACGAACCAATCACTTTTTGCCACGTCGGATAAAAATTTAACCTAGTTCACGAGTCGAACAAAGCATGCGTGGTCTCTGACTCTCTGCTTTCGTCCATAGAGTTAATTTTTTTTATTAATTTACTTTTTTTCCCTTTTACTGTTTTATGAAAATTAACTGGTCATAATTTACCATTGCCCCTTCAATAATACCATCTCTTCAAATATTTTTATTAATAATAAATAATTTAAAATTGAGTTGAGTTCTTTTGACACATCAACCACACATTTTTATTGAAAACATAAAAAAAACTAATTTTAAAAAAAAACCGATGTACTGTTCCACGATCTATTGTAGGAATAGTCTTAAAGAGTTGTCAAAACACAAACTAAATGAAATATTAAAAATCGGCAACCACCTTTTACGTATATTCCCAAAAAACGAAAATCTGCTACATATTACATCAACAAACAACTTAAAATAAAATCAAATTATTCGTGACCACCTTTTTGTGTTTATATTGTTGTTCCCACACTTATTTAATCATGTATTATAGGTTCAAGAGTAAACTATCATTTTATTCTACAAATAAATATTTTTCATACATATATATATCAATTTTACAATACTCAATTCAGATGAGTTTTGTTGACTGGTAAAGTGAACAAGGGTTGAAGACAGTGGTTCAATGATGATTCTGGCGGTTTGTTGTTGGTCTGAGTTCAGGTGTAGCCTATTTGGTATGGTGTTAACGTTCTTAGAATGGGAGGTCATGTCTTATTTTGTTGCATGTGTTTTTATATATTGTCCAGACAAGTGTCACGATAGAGTTGTCGTGGCACTATGATTGAACTGGCTACGAGTTGACGTTTTAAGTTTATTGTGTCATCGGTAATGATTGCACATGCAGGTACGTGGCCACTAAGTATAGTTCGCAGTTAGTTTGCCTCTGTTACATATCACCTCTACTTGTTTGCTTATATGGGGTTCGCAACATCAGTTTGTCATTATTTGCCCGTAGTACATATCAGCTAGTCGTAGTTTCTTAATACCTGACGATGAATGTTCACAAATACTAATAAATTTATTAATAAATTAAGTATTAATAGTTATGAAATATTATTAACTCGATGCGTTTTCATACTAATTTAATTTTATTTCAAAATGATGTGGTATTTTTAAATTTTTTTCCAAATAAGTAAATAAAAACCCTTAACATTAATAAATGACAAATCATAGAAAATCTAAGAAAAGAACATAATTTTTTTTGTCGAGATTCAATGTATTCAGATCCCTAAAAATGTGATTTTTCTTTTTTCAAGACATATTAAAATGAATTAAATATTCGTAAGTTGATTATTCATGTTTTACATATTATAAATTTCATAATAATAATAATAATAATAAATATGATAATAATTTATTAGAAAATGGATATAATTACCATTGGTGTAAATGGATATTTTCACTGGCATCTTGTGACCTAACAAATGCTTTGTTCTTTATAGCCTACTTGCCCGACCCAACCCAATAGCCCCTGCCCTAATTACACCAAGTTAAGGGTTTCTCTCTTTCTTTTCAACTTAAAGCACTCAAATTATGTTTAGTTAATTTGTCGATTGAACATTAGTTTGATTGATATCGTTGCATTGTAATATATAAAAGATTATGAATTCGAGTGTGTTTGAATCTATTACAAAAATGAAGAGACGTAACTCGAATTACAAATTAATTTTTAACTATAACTTTCGACTAACAGACATGTTTCATCTTACAACCACAATTTATACAATGAACGATTTAACAACAGTTGCGACAAAATACAATAAAGAATAAAAGATAATGTTTACGACAATAAATAACATTTTAAACATGTTAAAAATAGTCGACACTTGAGCGACAATCCTTAATATAAAACAGAGTTAATAATCATAAATATTAAATTAAATATTAAACTGTTTAATCTGAAATTTACACTTTTAAACAGAGTTAATAATTATAAATATTAAATTCAATAATTAAACTCGATTTTTAATTTAATTTGTAATAATTTATTTATTACAGTTAATCCCATAAAATTCTATCGATTAACCCATGACCGATACGATGAGGATGACCTTATTGAATAATTTCTCACAACAACAGATCTAAATGTAAACCGAGGGACTCCCGCTAAAGCCATCGGCTTCTTGTTTGTCAAATCCAAGTCCAAAATTTCAACTTTTCTCAAAAGCTCTGCTCTTTGCTTCAATTTTAAGATCAGATCTCTTGTTTACATTCCCTCAAACCCTAATTTTTTGATGACCCTTTTTCCAGATCTTTACAAGGAGTAGATCAGTTTTTTCAGAACAATTTTCCGTCGACTTTTGGGTAGTTTACGGATATGGGAAAAGTTTCAGCCATTATATACATTACCGTGGCTCTTCTAGTACTCTTTTTAATCTCACACTCCCCCAAGAAACATTCCGGCCACAACCGCCATCGCCGGCTTAAGCTCCGCTCTTCTTTCAGCTTCAGCAACCACACCCGCCACGAGCCCGTGCCTTTTGACCCTATCGTCGCCGACATCGAGCGCCGCCGTGAAGACCGACAATGGGAGAAGCAGTACTTGGAGCACACACATCCTGAGTTTACAGAGGACCACGCCCCGGCTCACGAGTCGCAGCCTGAGTGGGAGGATTTCATGAACGCCGAAGATTACTTGAATGACGAGGAAAAGTTCAACGTTACCAATAGGTTACATTTAAATTCACTTTTAAGTTCATGTTTGTGCTTCTTTTGGTTATAAAGTGTTCCAAAGTTTGAACTTTGAAACTTCGATTAATGTTTTAGCTGCCAATTTTAGTTAAAAACGGATGCTTTATCAAGTCACGTGCTTAAAAACTTCGATTAATGCTGTACCATTTATGAGTAAGCTGTGGCTTATTTGTTCACATTGATGCTTGTTTTATCTGTTTCAAATTCAATTACGTAAAGGTGTGAATTTTTGAACTGATCTTAATCATTGTTGGTAACTACTTTTAGTTTTTTGCTAATGGCTATATCCAGTTAAGTTTTGTATTTGTTCATATGCATTATAAAAGGCATTATAGATGTCTTTGTTATTGTAAATAGTGAGATATGAGTAGGCTTTCATTATTTTTGTAAATTACTTGTTTAATGAGTACATTGTGATGATTTGGTAGGTAATATAAATTGATAGTACCAGGGTATATGTTTGCATTGTGATGTCGTGACTCGTGTTTATGTAAAACCTTGCACCTGTGTTTATATGCTTGCGGATGCATTGAGAGTAACCTTTTGATAGATGTTGATCGAGCGGAGGTTTAATGTAATGAACAGGTTGGTATTGCTATTTCCCAAGATTGATGTGGACCCAGCAGATGGTTTCGTGACGGAGAACGAATTGACCGATTGGAACCTGGATCAAGCAGCGAAGGAAGTCTTGCATAGGTCTATGAGGGAGATGGAAACTCATGACAAGAACCATGATGGGTTTGTTTCATTTGCAGAGTATGAGCCTCCCAGTTGGGTGAAGAATGGTTAGTGGTTTATGCCATTACATTACTAAATTTTAATCCATCTAATGGTGCAAATCCTCTGTGCTTTTGCTATATCTTCCTGTCTTGTGATTTTGGTTTGTTTTTAAAGCTAAATTGTTATTTGGCTTGAAGTGTTTGATGGGTGGATTTGAAAAATTAGTTGCTTTATGTTATTCAAGAATTGATCTCCCTATTCCTCTTTGCAAATTATTTAATCCCATCGTTTTTCTGATTTATTGAGAGATGATAGAGGCATGAAGCCGAAACACGTAAACATCCATGATATGTTTTTTCCTTGTGTTCCTAGTGATAGAAACATTGAGTAAGCCTTTATAACTATTCTAGTCTGTTTAAGGATCTTATCTTGCTTTCAATCATTACTAGTATGGAATTGTAGTACAAAACATCAATTTGGTAATTAATTTATTTTGTGTTCCCTTTTTCAGACAAGAATTCTTTTGGCTATGATATGGGCTGGTGGAAAGAGGAACATTTTAATGCATCAGATGCTGACGGTGATGGTTTATTGAATTTAACTGAGTTCAATGAGTAAGTACCAAATTCTACAGCAAGTTTCAACTGCTCTACTCCTAGCAAAAGCGGATATTTTAGTTTCATGAATTTCTTCTCCCGTAATTTTTCTGCTTGGTGTTTTCCTAGCTTTCTGCATCCAGCTGATAGCAAAAACCCAAAGCTGCTTAACTGGCTGTGCAAAGAGGAAGTAAGGTAACCTGAGTTTTTCTTTTTCTTTTTTCTCAAAGGCTATTATATGTAAAAAAAAAGAACCAACTCATGCTTATATTGTATAATTTGAGTTAGAAGAACAACAGTTCCCCGTTTTGGGGCATGTTATCCTATTTGCATTTGATCCTCCAGTTCTACTAGTGCCTTTAAATTTCTGTTTAATTTTGCTTCTTTTTACTTTCAGGGAAAGAGATACAGACAAGGATGGGAAGGTTAACTTTGAGGAATTTTTTCATGGACTATTTGACTTGGTAAGAAACTATGATGAAGAAGATCATAATTCTTCCCATCCATCTCACGACTCATTGGAGTCCCCGGCTAAACGGTTGTTTAGCCAGCTTGATAAAGACGGTGACAGGTACTTGTATACATTTTATGTTTCGTGTCATGGTTGTATTGAGAAGTTTCTTGTTTGGATGGTTAAATAAATCTATGGTGCTTCTTATTAACAGACTCTTGTCCGCTGAAGAACTACTACCAATAATTGGGAAAATTCATCCATCAGAGCGGTACTATGCAAAACAACAAGCGGATTATATCATAACACAGGTACTATGACGCCAAAGAATTTAGCTGTTTTACACATGGATGTTTGTATGAATTTTTCTGACATTATTTTATATTCTTTATATTTGATTCTAGGAGTTGCCTTTTTATTAGACGTATTTTGCTGAACCCTTGTATTACAATTAGACATGTTTAGTTGTGCATTTGCGCTTGGAATGTAATGTAATGCAGAGCGGATTAGGAACAGTGTGTTTGTGGCACTTTTGTTGTCAATCACCCGTGCGACATGGGGATAAACACAAAATGTGTTAGACTTGTATGTTTTAACATGGCAACCAATGACATCACAGTGTTTCACGGTTGCCAGGTATTTTTTCGGTTTAAAAAATGGTGAAGAAGAAGAGCAAGTTTTGAGGTAAAACATACTAAAAGTCGGATTGTTTGGAGTGGCAAAACTGGGGTGTTCTCAGGGTTGCTGTCACATGCTGATACTTGATTAGGGATTTGGGGGAGGGGGGTCTTTTTTGTTTGTCAAAATCTAGATGGACAAACAGAGAAAGGAGAACCTGTGGGTTAAATTTGGTGAAAATACAATGTCGACATGGTTTGATGTGGGGTTCTGGGTTTCTTGGGTTATATAGGTTGAATCTGTTGAGAGTTTAAAGAGAAGAGAGAGTGATAGAAAAGAAATGATGAAACAAAGTTTTTATATAATAAGTGTGATAAGTGTATCAAACTGTTAGCAATCTTTCGACGAAAATGAAATGAAAATATTATGTAGAGAAATGCTTGGCTTGTCGTTCTAGCTCCCCTTTAAAACGAACAAAGTTCAGTGTTCAAATCCTTGCTTTTGTGTACTAAAAAAATGTTTATTTGATTGCAGGCGGATTCTGATAAAGATGGTCGTTTAAGCTTAATTGAGATGATCGAGAACCCATATGTATTTTATAGTGCCATCTTCAGTGAAGATGAAGACGAAGATGACTACGAATATCACGACGAGTTCCGCTAAATGTTACTAATTTCATGTAGGTGCATTGCTTACTTTGTATCAAAGCCTGTGTCTGTTTTCTGTTTTTTGTAATTTGAGTAATGGGGTCTCTTTTCACTATAACTTTGCAGGACACAAACAGCAATAGGATTCAATCACACTTTCTTTTCTTAAGAGCTTGGGGTTTGCCATGATTGAAAACCCTCACAAAATATGAAGATATTAGTTATTATTTCATTAATTAATGTATGACTTGCCTTTGTCCCTGACAGAACTCAGGATTGTTCGGTTAACATGTTTTGCAGACAATGTTTTGTTTCTCTTTGTTAATCTCATTTATAGGATATTAAACACAGTGAAATCAAGCATTATTCATTTAACAAAGCCATTCCCTTTTCCTATAAAAACAGAACATTTTACATGACAACAAATCAAACTTGTAAAAAATGGAAAATCCAGAGCGCAAAGATGATTATTACTTGTATTGCTAGTTGTCAACATTTGACATTACAACAGAGAAATCTAGATTGGGTGATCAAAAATTTCCATGGAAATAGTTCAACACAAATTAAAATGATCAAAGGGAAGAAGAAGAAGAAGAAGAGCCCTCTAGGGTGCATGAACTTGCCTCCCCGATCGAATGCTAACCACAACAGGGCATCTGAACTTGGCTCTTCGAACGTCCTAGGTTCAAATCACATGTTTTTAAATTTTTTATCCAATTAGACGTTGACACGAAAAATTATTGAAATAAATCTTTAAAAATTAATTGTGAAATTAGCCGATTAGATGGTGACGCTGTCATGAGACATGTCATCATTTGGTTGGAGGATTAAATTTTTTAAGTTATATTAAAGTTATGACCAAATTGATAGAATATATAAATAACAAGAAAAAAAACATATAATTATATAATTTTCCATTAAATATCACATCACTCCATTAGTTAGAATTTAACTACAAATGGCTTAATTGATATCTTTTAAAAAGTTAAATGATCTTATTAGCAAACTTAAAAATATGATGATCAAAATAGAACCTCCTCATAGTCAGATGGTCATTCATGTAATTTATTCGAAACAATTTAAATACCAATTTGTTTAATTAGGGATCTGAAGAGTTTATTTCGAAAGGGCAAACCCCATCCTTTCTAGTTTCATCTTTGGCAATCTCCCTCTCGTCTTTGGTGCGCTGCCAACTTCAAGCTCAGCCATTTTTCTTCGATTCTGTCTAGTTTTAGGTTATGGGTAAGCTTAATTCTTCATTATTTTTTACTTCTATTGTTAGTGGTGGGAGTAAGCTTTCTATTTTCCACTCTTCTTCATTTAACACCATTTCCACCCACATTGAAGCTTTAAGCAAGAATTCAATGCCTGTAAAGGTAAACCCAAAGAAACACGATCGATTCGGCAACGTTGACGATGCTTTGGTTTTCTTTAATAAGATAATTGAGAAGTACCCAAAGCCTTCAATTGTTGAATTCAATAAACTATTAGCACCCATTGTTGGAGTGAAGCATTATGCCGTTGTTGTTTCTATGTATCGCCAACTGGAATTATTTGGAATTTCTCATGATGCTTATTCCTTCAATATCTTGGTTAATTGCTTTTGTCAATTAGGTCGAATCGATTTCGGGTTGTCTCTTTTGGGGAAAATGCTGAAGTTGGGTGTTGAACCTACTGTTGTAACCTTTTCCACTTTGATTAATGGACTTTGCAAACAAAGTAAGTTTGCTCGGGCTGTGGGTTTGTTTGATGAAATGGTTGAAAAGGGGTATCAACCTGATTTAATTGTTTACAGTACAATACTTAATGGGTTGTGTAAGAGCGGCAATTACTACAGAGCTGTTCGGTTTTTAAGGATGATGGAAGAAAGAGGTTTCAAACCTAATATTGTAGCATATGGCACTGTCATCGACTGTCTTTGTAAGAACGGGGTGTTGAAGGAGGCTGTCTATCTCTTCTCTGAATTGAAGGTTAAGGGCAATAGACCCAGTATTGTCATCTACAATTGCTTAATTCATGCTATTTGTAATATGGGCCAGCAAAAGGAGGTTACGAGGCTTTTGAACGAAAACGAGGGATAACAATATTTCACTTGATATTTTCACGTACAGTATGTTGATCGACAAATGTTGCAAGCAGGGTATGATTTCTGAAGCTGTGGATATCATTGGCACGATGAGAAAGCAAGACATTGAGCCTAATGTTGTTACATATAATGCATTGATAGACGCCCATTGCTTGCAGAACGAAATGGAGAAAGCTAGAGGAGTATTTCAGTTGATGATTAAGAAGGGTTGTGCACCTGATATTCGTAGTTACAACATCATGATCAATGGATATTGCAAAGCTAAAATGTTAGACGAAGCAATGGAACTCTTTCATGAAATATCTCGAACAGGTCCAACACCGAATACTTTCACATACAACACTCTAATGCAAGCTATGTTTCAATTAGGAAGAGTTTCTACTGCATGTGAACTTTTGAGGGAGATGCTTGGTTCTAGACTGGTTCCTTGTCTGGTGACATGTTCGATTTTGCTGGATGGTTTTTGCAAAAGTGGTAAACTTAATGAAGCATTGAAAGTTGTTCAAGCAATGCGGAAAAGTGGATTGGAACCCGACATTATTTTTTTATACTATCCTAATTGATGGTGTGTGCAAAGCTGGGCATTTTGAAGTTGCAAAGTAATTGTTTCATGAACTGACCGCCAATGGTTTAAAACCTAATGTTTACACATATACTATAATGATTATCGGATTATGTAAAGAGGGATTGCCAGATGAAGCACACCAGTTGTTTAGGAGCATGGGAGATAATGATTGTTTGCCTAATAGCATTTGTTATAATGTAATGATCCAGGGTTTTTACCGAAACAACTATACGTCAAAGGCAGCACAACTTATTGAGGAAATGGTCGGTAAGGGCTTTTCTGCAAATTTATGCACTGCGACTTTATGTTTGGATCTTTTGTTACAATCAAATAAATCAATCTTGACTTGAAATGTTTTAAAGTGGTGAAAATATTGGCAGTTGTGATTGTGAATCAACTCGTTCGAAATCAATTTTGCTGTTGTGAGAAGGTTCTTTTTAGAGCTATGATGATTGTTAAAGCCTATTTTCAGTTTTAGTTGATGTACCTCAAACATTAAGGTCTGTTTTGATATTATAATAATTTATTTTACTTAAACTTTTACATGTTCTATATATATATATATCAATGCTGGAAAGATATAGTTTGGGTTTTCCCACTTCATGTCTTGTCTTGTATGGAATTTTGCTACAAAAATCCTTTGTTAAGTTTACCAATTTGACATACTTTTCTTGCATTATTTTTATCTCTTCTTTCTTTACTATTTGAAACTGTATAGATCTTTCAGTTTGTAGTGTTGGATTGGATCTGATATTTTGGTTTTGAGGTTTCTAATTACACATACGCACATATTGTGTTAATGGTTTTCAAACCTATCTTTGGACCTCTTGGAAAGTTTAGTATGGTGTTTTTGTTGGGATTAGACTATATAATATATAGCTAGAGAGATCGAGATGGCTAAAGCGCGGCACACATTGCACGAGATTAGGGGAGGCAGAAGAAACAATTGAATAGAACCGGCAAACATGACCTGAGACTCGAACCGATTTACTCAATTTGAGACCTGATTTGTACCCGAATATAATAGTTCAAATTTGATCAGAACCCGAACTGAATAGAATTGAACCAAAATCGACCTGATTTTTAGTTGAACCGAAAATCAACCTGAACCGAAAGTAACCAAACCCGAAAAGACTGAACCTATAAACAACCGAATCAGAAGCAATTCGAACCGAATACAACCCAAACCGAAAGCCAACTCGAATCGAAAGCAATCCAAACCGAATACAACTCGAATCGAAAACAACTCGAACCGAAAATTAACCCGAATTGAAAGCAACCCCAACCGAAAGTAACCCGAACTGAAAATAAACCTGAACCAAAAACAACTCAAATTTAATTTTCCCTAATCTGACCTGAACCAAATATCAACTTGATTTCGACTCAATAATTGAGTCGAAGTGAACGGATAATTTTAGTAATATGATAAATAGTAAACATGTATGTTTTATTCTTCTTTGTATCACCTTTTCTCCTTTAAAAAACCATCTTCATATCGGATTTGATAGTATTTGATATGAAAGATTATACTCACTAGTTACTACCCAAAAATTGTATTAATATAGTTAACTTTATTTTACATCTCTTAGACGGTAGAGTATAATTTACTTTAAAAGAAGAAAAAATTTATTTTTTTTACCAACACAAATTAACATGAAACACGTCTCAAATAAAGAATTCTCATTCAAAAGTGATATTTTACTATTATGTCTATTTTTAACAAAATTAACGTTAAAATTTATTATTAAAAAAATCAAAAAATATTTAAACTAATTAGGAGTATTATTCCAATTAAAACAAAAATATAACAATTTAAAGTTAAAGTACATCATATATATTTTTAATAAAATAAAATAATATATATATATATATATGTTGGAGTGAAAATTTAAAATCTAGCTTCTAACTTATATATATATATATAAATAATTGTTTATTTGATTTGGCCTTCTATTTAATTTATTTGAACTAATTATGATTTAGAAATACTATTTCAATTAAAATAAAAATATACCAATTTAAAGATAAAGTACATCATATATATTTTTAATAATATATATATATATATACATATATATATATAAAGTTGGAGTGAAAAAGTTGAAATTTAACTTTAGATTTAATATATATGTATATTCAAGTTAACTTTTATAGTTATATATATTTGTTTATTTGATTTGGTCATTTATTTAATTTATGATATTAATTAAATAATCAAATAAAAAATTAAAATATTCAATTAAATGTCTCTTCTTTTAAAATAATATATATATATGAGTTTATTTTGATACACAGTCAGGGTAAAATATTTTTACACAACCCATCTATAAAATCTAAAATCTAAAACCCTAACACCCTAAATTCTAAACCTTATATCCTAAACTCAACCCCTAAATCTTAAATTCTAAACCTTACAACCTAAACCCCTAAACTTTAAACCCTAAACTGAACTCCTAACTCCAAAATTTAAAAAGCACGTGTAAACTTTAATTTACACGGACTGTGTATTAAACTTTTTCTCGTATATATATATATATAAAGTTAGAAGCTTGAAATCCATTTTCCGAAAAATGTAATTCAATTTATGGAAATCATTTTCCAATATCTATTCAGAGAAACAAACGACCCTTATTTTCGGTGAACCAAACGGATCCTAAAATGTTCATGGCTCAATTTAGATGTCACTTCTGTTCACAAGGTCATCCATGGCGGTTTAACCCAATGTAAAGTAGCAATGAATAAACCGTGCATCCCGACATTGAGGATTTGCATACACACATACAAATCAGCTCAGACCTGTTCATATATACTTGACCGGAACCGACCCGAGCCATAGACATATCTTGTTTTTTTGCTAAAGAATGGCTTGCAAGTTGCACCATTTTCCAGACTCCAGTTTCCAGTCTATCACAAGATCAAATTGTTAACGAGGTAGTTTTCAGTGGCATCTTATAAAGGATTAAATAAACCGAGTTTCATTCGGATTCCAGATGCAAAATCCCATCAGATCCAACTTCAAAGAGAATCAGTAAGATATCCAACTCCAAAACCAATCTAAAATTACATATCAACATCATATATGACCAATTATAATTTATACTTCTCAGGAATCCATCACACACACATGCACATATATTGCAGGGGGAAACAAAGGCCAAGATCGAACATGACAACCATGGACTTCGATGCCAAATATTACGAGTAAAAGTGCAAATATAAACAGAATGGAATTAAACATTCATCATATTCGTTCATTAGATCGTGCATTGCAAGGTTTAAAACATGGCTCATCTACTCCTAGTCACACAAATCATCATTTCCATCTCTTTCAGCCTAGGAAATACGTATCGAGTTACAATAATGTCGGTAAAAAAATTCATTCTGAACCAGAGGTTAAGTTACAGAGCACATAACTGCAAAGTATAAGCAATTGCAGTGTTCCATGCATGAACGATCTTTCAAAATAAACCCAGAGGCAAAATGGAACAATGAAAACTTTGTAAAATGAAATGAAAATAGTATATGGTGCCATTACATGAAGATTTAATGCTTGCAGTGCTGCTTTAAGGAGACTCTCATTTCCCTGGAAGATATCAAAATAATTTGTCATAACAAAAGTATCCCCTTAACTCAATTAATCGAATTACTAACTAGTTCTAATCTATAATTTACCCAAAGCTTTAATTTTGGTTAAACTCATACAAAGTTAATGAAAACCCTAAATTAAATTAGTTAAGAATGTTTAATTAGAGAGAGATTTTATGTTTTCTACTAAAAATACAACAAATCACTGAAGATATATTGTAAAAATTCAATTAAGGAGAATGTCATGGAAAATTAAATTCAAAAACAATGCAGTTCAATAACATCAAAAGGGTTTTTTCCTGAGGAAATTGAAATACGTACTACTTTTTGTTTCCTTTTTCTTAGGTTTGGGATCACTATCATAGTCAGTTTCGTTATCATCGGAATCAAAACCGGAACCGATTAGATCATCATCATCATCAGAGGCAGGAGAAGGATCAAGGCGAGCAGCGTCCTTCGCCCATTGGATCACTCTCTCAACTTCATCTTCCTCGTCATTTTCGCCGTCGGATTTTTCGAGACCGATGCGAACTTCATTAGAAGTAGAAACAGTAGGATTAGGAGAAGATGAAGACAAGGACGCCTTGAGGGCAGCGAATCGTGCGGAGAGATCATCGCCCAACACCGCCTTCAATTCCTCGTCAACATGATCAGCAACAACCACCTTTGATTTTTGCTCCTTTCTCTCTTCGTCGTCCTTTTTCTCCGGTTGCGGTTTCAGTGGTTGTGGAGGAGGTGGTGCCGGTGCCGATGATTGTTTTTTCTGTTGTGAACGGGAAGAGGAAGGTCGGGATCGGAGAGCCTGGAATCGACGGCTGAGATCCGGATCGAGATAATCGGGGGCAACACGGGACACGTGGCTATCGACAGAGATTTCCAGGAGCATCTCATCCTGCGCCGCTTGCAACAGCTGTTCCACCGCATCGATCTCCGCCGTCGCAGCGGAGCTATTCTTTCTGCCGCTCATTTTTTCCCACTTTCCGTAAATATTTCTTGGGCTCTTTGGTCTTCCTTTATCCGCTGAAAGGGCGCTTATCGAGACTCCATACCCGATAAAATATTATTCGACTCGTGATCCTTAAAAGAATTTTTTCTCATTAAACTTGTTAAAATTTTTATTTTATTTTTTATATATAAAATCTAATAATAATACGTAGAACTTAATATAAACATAATTTTTTAAAAAAAATTAAAATATGTGAACTAGTTCCAAAATCTTTAGACATTGTTCGACTTAGTCAAGCTGCTCAACTCAATTAAGCAATCTACAACTAATTCTGATTCACACTATATCTTATTAAAAAGGCTTAAATAAAAAATAAGTGTCTAAATTATACAATTTTGAACTTTAAGTACCTAAAGTATTTTTGTTAAAAATAGGTTCCTAAAATTTATATCGTTATAATTTTAGGTGCCCAGTAATTAATTACCGTTAAAAAATTAGTTAACCAATCAATGCTTGACACATGAAAATAATTTAATTTTTTTACTTTTTGAAGAAAAAATCTAAAATTTATAAGATTTTCAAAAATTCTCATATTTTTACAAAAGAGTCCCTAAAACCCTAAAAATTCCAAAACTAATTCCTCAAATCTCTACAGCTTACGTCGTCGGTTACCGCCCCTAAATCCACCTCTTTACTCGTCGAGTTTAGCTGGTCATTAACCTCAATACGACGTCGTCAGAAACGGTAAATGGCGTGTCAACCAAACGTCGATTTCGGGTTCGATGTTCGACGTTTAGCTGGCACATCGTTCGTCGTTTTCGACGACGCCGTGTTGAGAAAAATAATTAACTAAATCCGACGAGCAAAGGGGTGGGTTCAGGGGTGACGACTTGAGGCGAAAGCGATGATGATTTGGGGTTTGTGTTTGGGAATTTTTTAAGGTTTTGGAGACTCTTTTGTAAAAATCTGAGAAATTTAAGATTTTCTGAAAAATTCAAATTTTTGTGAAAAAATCATTTTAACTTTTTAATTTCGACAAAAAATAAAATAAACATACCACGTGGCATGTTTTAATTGGTTAACAAAATTTTTAACGGTAATTAACTATAATTATAACAATGTAAATTTTAAGCACATTTTTAACAAAAATTACTTTAGGCCCCTAAAATTTAAAAATAGTATAATTTAAACACTTGTTTTTCATTAAGCCTATTAAAAAAATGTTTGTATGGATACAGAAAGGCACATCAACATATTTCTTTATGTTTAAAATTTTATAAATTTATACGCATAAATGTTAATAAAAAACTATTTCCATCTGAACAAGTACATTTGGCCAATTAATAAGCTGCTCATTTTTTTTCTTCGTATTCCCGTAAATTTTAGGTTCGAGGCCCACTAAAAACACTTTCATTCCCCTCCCCTCCCCTCTAGGTAAGATTATATTTAAGATTTGTCAAAAAAAATTATTTCCATTTTCGCAAATCTTCATAAAAGAAATGAAAAGTCGAGCTCAATCAAATTAAAAATCCTTGAAAATTATTGAAATTGCAGTTGATTCTTAAGAAATACATCTCTTAAAAGGTAAAATGGGCAAGTCTTAAACCGGCCAAATTGAACCAATAAAAGCATCATTTTGAAGTACAAATTCAACCCAGAATGCTATAAATGGTGATATCCATGAAAACTAAACTGCGGGGGGTAATTGAATTCACCCCACAGTCAATCCAAATCCAAATTTGCAGTCTTTCTTCCTATGATCTATCTGCAAAAACACAACACCGGTGAAAAATGTTAAAGTTACGGCTTTGATCGATCAAAGCGAAAGATACACGTCTCTCTTTTATCTTACCTCTGCAGAGAGAATAAAGTTTAATCCCATGTTTAATCGCTCTTCCAGATATGAAGTTGTGCACCCATTCGAATCAATCTTTCCCCTCAAACGACACTGAAAGTTTGAAAAATTAATTGACCAGAACGACAGTCCGGTTAAAATAGATGAAAACTGCATGCAAGAGCCAATTTGACATATGGAGGAAATTTGGATATACATAAAAAAAACAATATAAATGATAAATTCTAATATTTAGAGGAGGCATGCATAGAACATTAATGAAAATGTAGCAGCCAAAAGTTTACCTGTCTAAGGATGTAGTCATAGCCGACACTTGCAGTTACATCCCTTGACAAACAGTTATACATGAAATTCGACATCCGACGCAAGAAAAACCTTGATAGAAATAAAATATTCGTAAGAATTATTAGGAAACAAATTGCAGTATTTTTAGAAGAGAGTAGTCTTACCTTATTAGATACCTTCTGAACATAGCTCAAAGCAAAAATTCCAGTATTTGCAACTTGCCCCTGGCAACCTGGAGCCAAAGAGAGCTTTGATTGGTACCATGCGCATAGAGCAAACGGATGATATTTCTAACATTGACATTTTCAATTCCACATCTCAGCAGGGTGGAAAAATATTAGGGAGAAGCAAACTAATTATTTATGGATAAAAAATCAGATTTGGAAGAAGCATTGCCATCAAATATATGGACCCGATGAACAGTGTTTTTGAATATCTAAAACCTTCACGGAACTTAAACCCTTAACCAAAATCTCCTTTCGTGTCTATAAACATGTGCATCAAAATTTGCCCTAGAAGTTAAATGTGCTAAAAATTAATCATTATATTAACTAGTTTTGAATGCACATTCAGTTTAAACATCAGAAATTATACCATGAAACTGATTCCAACGACTTTATTTGCCCATAGGCCATTGAGAAGACGGGAAGTCCTGATTCTCACAACTAGGCAACCCTATTTAGGAGTTTGGTTAGGGATCTAAAATCTAAACTACACCCCTACTTTTGTAACATGTCTAGAAACATATTTAGAAGTAATGGAAATGCACCAACCATTGGACAAATAAATATGACAAGCCAATGATAAAGGAAGAATTACATTACCATCTTATCTGTTTCATATCGGGCGGCATAACCAAGGCCAGACTTTCGGTGCTGACCAGCCCAAAATACTTCAACTCCTAAGGACAAATGTGGTGTCACACTCTGCACAAATATGGCTTAGATTCAGTATATTAATAACAACAAACAGAATCATAACTACAGAGGTAGTGGATTCAACAGAATATTGACAATTAACCTATGCAGTGCCTCTTTAGAACAGGAACCTAAATGCACAATGCAAAATGTCTTCAGTAAAGAAGGTCTGGGTTGCTTATATCATTAAACTACATCAATAAAAGAGAAATTACAATTCCACGGTATTTTGTGTCTAGGTACAGTACGTTGTACATGTGATTTTTCTGGGTATGACCCAATAACTTGTTCATTATGATAAGCGCCCTCAACTAAATTCAAAATTATAATGTGGCTTCAGATGATTTACCTGGATATAACTAGCACCAAACAAGGCACCATTTCCCATTTGGAACTGAGACCTGAAGTCTTTACCCTTTACAAGGAAAAAAAAGTCAAAAAATGAAAAACAAACTTATATTTCATGGCAGAAAGCCCAAGCCACTACATAATTTTTGTTTAAAGAACAAAAATAAGGATGAATAAACCCAAAAAGTAATCAGAATATCAGGTATGACACTTGCAATGATGACACAAACAAAAATATACACGGAAGAAAGCCGACCAGGCAAGATATAATATAGATTAAGAGTGACTGACCTTGTAATCAAAGTTGAACATGCCATGGGACATATGAGGCTCATTTGTGAGCTGGAACAGGAAACAAGAAACTCTCAACGTGTTTACACGCGAAAAAACATATAGTCTGCAATTAAACAGGAAAGGCAAAAGACTAAATGATATATGAAAACATGATTTACCTTAGCATTAGCCTTCACAGTAAGATTGTCTGTCAAATCCCATTTCACTCTTGCATTGAGTCTACCATCAGTCAGCACCCTCCCAATAAGCATCAACTAGAAGATCATAATTGATCCCATTTTTAACTTGACTTATTAGGATAAAGAAACGAGGACTAGAGTGTGAACTGGAAGAGTAGAGATAATGAGAGAAGCCACCTACATTCGGGTCAATGAAGTTGGCACCAAACTCATAGTGAGCAGTAGGAATTTTAATGGTTTCGGCAGATTGAGAAGGAATTTCTGTTGGTCCCATGACGACACTGAGAAATGATTGGGAACAAACAGGTACCAGAATCAAATGAGATCGAAGAGAAAAAGATTCAGGAAAGTAGTAGTAATAATAAATAAATAAATAAAAGAATATAGAAGAAGCTGAAGCTGAAGCTGAAGCTGAAGCTACCTGTGACTGAATGAGAATTTCTGATTGAGTCCTTTGGTGAAATCAAATCGCAATCCTTCAAAAGTTTCAGCCTTCAGAGACACTGTCAAACATTTTCAAGCAATAAATATTAATTTTTCATAAAAAAGAACAGACCTTAACCACTTTTTGAGCACATTCTTCTTTCTCTATCGTAACCCTGCTAAAGATGCATCATAGTACCCTAGAATCCCAATATGTATCAGAAGACACAACTGAACAGGACACCTAACACGTAAAAAGTGCCGAAGAAAATACGCCACTAGAGAAAGATATAGAACACGCATTTCAAAGAAACCCGAGATAAAGATTCACAAAAAATAACCCTCAACTGAACCTCAGGAACCTAACAACATTTCACTAAAAAATCTTACTAGTGTACCACTCTCACATGTTTTCTCTTCCATAATAAACCATTTTTGTCTCCCATTGCCAAACATTACAATCTATAGGCCATGCTCTTGTCACACAACAGCTTACCAAACTACTACAATACCATACTGAAATTGGGTATGTTATTAGTAGTCTACTTGTTCATTTTATGAAACCCAAAGACGCTGCTACCCCAAATTTTAAGAAGCAATTTCTTTCACAAAGAATTCACTTAAGATTAATTAAAAATCAAAACCCCATCACTTTCACTAATCATAGCAGCTAGGGTTCTAAGAAAGGGACTCAACCACCAAAAGCTAAATCTATATCCCCTCCTTTCAAGTGACTTCAACATCTCTATTCATAATGTTAAACCCCTAAACTTCCACATATACCTATAGATCAAGAAACAACCACCTAAGTTTCTCTTTTTTTTCTTTTAATTTTCTTTAAATAACAAAAAGAACAGCATCCATGATCTAAAGATATAGTTACAGTCAATAAAGAAAACCCATCTATATGAAATGAAGAGAGAAAAGAAAACTAACTGAGAGCTTCACGGTGGAGTTCTTCATAAGGAATAGGGCAAGGAAGGTTCATGTAATCGGTTTTCTCGTGATGCTTGGTGTGAGCCGTGTGGGAAACATAGGCCGGAACCGCCGTAGTACCGGTAGGTACAATCCTCGCCATTTTTGGTCTCTTGTTTTCTGAAGAGGAATTTGCCGCAAAATCAAAACGGCCGCGAGAGTGAAGGTAAAGCGGAAGAACAAATGGGGAAGGGGCAGAAAGGACTTGCAGCAGCCAAGCAAGGCTCCTTATTATGGGTTTTAGTCAGGGTTTTATTTCTGGACAAATTCTAGTTATGACCCCTCTACTATACTTCAATTATAGATTTAATCCCTATATTTTTATTCTGCCTGAAGATTATTTCGTTAATCTAAATAGATAATACGGTAAATTACACTAGAGTTCATTTAGTTATAGGTTTAGTGAAACAAGCATATTACTCTTATTCTAAAAGTAATAATTGAGTCGTTTAATTATAAGTTTAAAAATAAACATATCATTTTTTTTCTAAAAGTAACAATTGAGTCACTTAATTATATGTTTATGAATGAACATGTTACTCAATTAAAATTTTGTGACAAACAAGTCATTCTATCAATAAAATTGATAAGAGATTGGTTCAATAACATTTTTAGTCTCTAAAACTTATGCATTTTATGAATTTGGTCCTAATTCAAAATAAGAACCCTATATTCATTAGTCAGTCTATACGAGTTATTGAACTCAATGGTCGTTGTCGATGACGACCAACAACGGGTGAGCGACGGGTGACCAAAGATGAGGGAATTTAGCTAAAGTTTAGGGTCAAATTGATATTTTATCTAAAATTTATGGGTCAAATTACAAATAAATTCTTTTGACTAACATACCACATCATCATACTAACAAGAGTTAAAAACTCTGTGATTCAAATGTTATAAACCGATAGCGTAAGTGACCAAAATATAACTTTTTCAAAGCTTGTGACCAAAATAAACAACCCAAAGACAAAAGAGACTAACCATATAATTTACCCTAAAAGTTTACCTTTAAAAATATATATTTTTAATCATTCGTCTATGACTCAATAGTTGACTAATTTTGCTGCATAAACCGTAATAACTCTTGTGGAGGGTCCAAAAACTCATGCAATCCTAACGAAAACGACCACCTATGATGGGCAAGAGCATCAGCCATTTTATTACCTTCACGCGAGACTATCGACACACAAACCTCCCATTATTTATCCATTAGATCCCAAATATAAAGAACAAGAGATGGTCGACCATTAGTGTCCGATCGATCTTGTAAAATATTCATCGCATTACAACAATCCGTTTCAATCCAAATACGACTTATACCAATATTCCATGCTTGTCGAAGACCCTCATATACACCCCAAAGTTCCGCCTCAATAGCCGACTATAGACCAATATTTTTAGCAAAACCCACAATTCATTTACCATCCTGATTTCGAAGTACACCCCACACGTCGACCCTTCCGTACTCGCACGATACGATCTATTGACATTAAATTTGTCCCAACCCTTGGGTGGAATAGACCATTGGCGCAGTCCATAGCTAGCGCGACCAGTAATGCGAGCACTCATCTCATTCCTACCAATTCTTACTTGAGCCGCGACAGCTTCATCCACCAGTCTTCTACAGCAAGAGATGACCGGTTCATTAGTAGCTCTATCCATATACTAATAATAAAAAATATGGCACTTCTAGTAAATATAAAAATTATATAAAAATGTCCATTGGATGGATAGTTTGGAATCTAATAAGAGTCGTGAATCTTGTGCTTAGCAATATTTCAAATTATTTAAGAGAACTCTCAGATAAATGAAAATAGGTGAACAAAATTTGATTCAAAAAAATTATTATTTTTATTTAACAAACAGTCAAACATTATAATTTCACAAATTCGATTCAATTTGAAAAAAAATCATATAAAGTCTGAGTTATAAAATAAGATTTGAATAATTTAATTTTTTTAGTAATTAGTGGTTCGATTTTTAAGTTTGAGTCTCTTAACATTGTTTGATAGATGTATATCACGTATGAAGAAATATATATATATATATATATATATATATATATATATCGTATATGGTTATAAAATGTCACTTAAATTGGAACCAATTAATACCATAACATTATAAAAAATTTACAATTAAATTTAAACAAAAAATTGAACAACTTGATTCAAGTTCAAAAAAATTCAAATAAATTTTAACGTGACAATGAATAAATTGGCATAATAAAAAACTAGTCCTCAATTTTTATATTTTATTTTAATTTGGTCCTAACTCTAAAAAAAGTAACCCTTAGCATTTTAATATTCTATCAATTTTAATTTAGTCATGTCATCATCTCCTTCGTCAATCCAAGAGCCATTGAACTTACCTTAGCAGCACAACTATAATTAAGAGTGTTCATGGCAGGTTAACTGTACCATTTAGCTTAAACGATTGGTTAACCGTTATAGCTGTTATTAACCGTAATCTAACCGTTAAAAATAATTAACCGTCAATTTTTTAAATGGTGGTTATAGTGGTTAACCGTTAAAAATGGTACGATTATAGGTTAACCTGTAACCTATTACAATTTTCTTTTCAAATGTCCATTATTTCATTTTAGAATAATAAATCTATCACTCTGATAAATATTGTATTAAAGTTTTCAAAAAGAAAAACTTAAATAGAGAGATTTTAAACACAAACTTCATACTTAGTTTAAAAAAGTACATATAAGTTAACCATTAACCATCTTTTTTAGCTGTTCGGTTAACCGAACCGTTTAACCTTAACAGTTAGATTAATTAACCTACAAAATAAATAATTATATCGATTAACAATTACAATTTATTTTACACACCCCTAACTATAACAAATAACTCACTGGAACACAAAAAAACTATAAAACTCTGAAAATATCCTAACAAAACAACTAAACCAGAACAAAATTATTGCGTCACAAAATCAATTGTTCACATTCAATGATAGAAACACAAAATCAAAGGATGCATACATGAATTAAATTGTTTTGTCGGCTAGTATACACTCAAATAACACATCAAAATAGTTGGTTTGAATATTATATTTTTATTACGAATAAAAATTATTTTCTTTTTATTGATTTTAAATTTTTGTTTTTTCAATAATATTTTATTTTTTAATGTTATAATAAAGTTATTTCTAATTATCATATTTTAATTAAATTATTTAGTAATTATTTATTTGTTTAACATATTTTCACTTCTAAAAATAATTTTTAATTTATATTAACCAGATGTCATTTCGGTTTTATGAAAATTAAAAATGAAAATTGCTTTCTAAAAATGAAAATAAGAAATAAAAAAATTTATAGAACTAAGTAGACACTAAATTTTTTATTTCATCATTTTATTGAAACATTAATTTTGATATAATTTAAAAAAATGTTTTTAGACTTAATCTAATTTGCAAAAATATTTCAAAAGTCCAATAACTTATGTTTGAAATATTTTCAAAGGGTTTTAAACATGTTTGCCATGATTTTAACTAGCCAAAGTATCAAACCTAGAGTATTGATACATATGTCCCCGTATCGATACCCAAAGTGCTCTTACCAGTACGGATTCTCGTGTACCGTTACGCCCTTTTGTCCCCGTGTTTTAACATTTTCCAATAGTCAAATTTAATATCGATACAGCCGTATCGTGTGAAGCACTTACCCTTTCTTCTCCTCTTCTTCTTCGACAGAGATCTGGGTTTTCTCTGGTTTTTTACTTTTCAAAATTTCTCTTGCTCCTCTCTCTCCATTGCATTTACTCATCAGTTTCTTACTTTTCTTCTTCTTCAACATACTTTGTTTTTAGGTTTTTTTTTCTCTGATTTTAAACAAGACGTCGCCTTTCACTGCCTCGGCGCCTTTTGCGCTTCATGAATGCCTCTGTGCGCTTCATTAAAATCGTCTCGCCTAGACATAAATAGGTGATTTGTACTTGCCTCGCCTCAGCGCGCCTCGGAGTCGCCTTTTTAAACACTGGTTGCAATCAATACCATAACAGACATGGAAACCACATAGACTTTGCACAAAAGTTCCCATGCAGGACATATTACCATAAAAATGTAATTTGTATCCGGTACATGACCTCCAGTCTGAAAAAGCTTCATTAAATCATGAAACTGGCCATGGATATCACCACAGACGGTTACCGGACTGTTGACAGGTTGCACATTCGACTCCTCAACGAGGATTTCTTTTACCTATAATGTTTTTATAACACAAGTGTAATCACTCATTTTTGACCGGGTTTTAGTGTTATTAGTGTTATTATAATACTAAAATTATATATATAAAAAAGGCAAAAAAAAAGAAGCAAAAAAAGCAAAAAAAAAATAATAATAATAAAAAAGGGGGGAGGGGAGTGGAGCACAAAGCTCCACGTCACCCTCCTCACCCCTATAAATAGAAGCAATTGGCAGCAAGAATGGGGGGCCAAAAAATTGAATACACACGGCCAATTGAAGGAAAAATTGAGGCCAAATTGCCAAATGAATTGGCACCCCAAATCGTGGGGCATGGCCGGCCGCAAGGCTGGCCGGGGTTGGGGGCAGTGCCCTCGACCCCAGTTGGTTCGATCCAACATTCGATCGGGGTCCTATTTTAGGTCCGATCTAGTTAATATTTTTGGAGGGGTCGCGGTAGATTTCGGCGGAGTTCGTCGTTCGAGCTCCTAGTTAGGTATATTTTCTTCCCTTTTTTATTAGTGTTGTAATTTTTATAATTTAATAAAGTATCAGTTATCTTAAAATTTTAGTCTTATTTTTTATTTTGTATATTTATGTTTTAGATTAATATTTAATATGTTTTAAAATTTGTGTTGTATATTAATATTTTATTGATGTTAGATATGTTTTTATTTATGAGTTAGATTAATATTTATTTATGTATGTTTTAGAATAGTATTTTATTTATGTTGAGTTTGTTTTTATTTATGTGTTAGATTAATATTTATGAATATTAGTATTTTGTTTATGCTAGATATGTTTTTATTTATGAGTTAGATTAATATGTATATATGTATGTTTTAGTTTAGCATTTTATGTTAGATTAGTATTCTCATTATGTCAATATTTATTGTATTTAAATATTTTGCCATGTTTTATATTTTTGCCACTAAGATTGCATATGATATATAAATTGTCAATGCGGTGCCCTTTTATCCGAGCGTAAACGGGGCGATGATCGAGCGTAGTGATAGTGGTTGGGCGTTTATTCTCGGATAACGGGCCTTTTAAAATTTATTCGCAATTATGACTGAATTTTAAAATAATCGCACTCTAATCCGGAAAATCCAATATTAATAAAGCGGTAATTATTAAAGTACCAATTTTGGGCGGTGTGGGGTGCTAATCCTTCCCCATCCGTAATCGACTCCCGAACCCCTCTCTTTTGAATCTCGTTTTATGGTGTCCTACCTACCTAAGTGGCGGTGGCGACTCCATTTTTATGAGGTTTTTTGTAAACCTGCGGAATAAATATTTTTAAATATCACAAACACCTTTGAAAAAAAAACATTTCAAAAAAATATATCGTTTTTTTTAGTGAGACCTTCGCTACGGATGGCGACTCACTGGGGACAATTTTTGTTTTTTTAAAAAAAACAAATGAGAGTCAAGCTTATAAAATAATTACCGCTTTACTAATATTGGAAGTTCCGATTAAAGTGACTATTAAATTAACGTTCGGTCATAATTGCGCGTTTATTTTAACGCATTTAAAATATGGCATATAAACCCGCTTTTTTTTTAGGGGAAAACGCTAATGCTTTCGTGGAGATATCGTTCTCCCGTATGGGCCTAGCAAGTACCTTCGGGGCTCGAGTACCTTATATGCTTTCGTAAGGATATCGTTCCTTCAAATGCGGGCATAATAAATGGGGGTCCCCCAATTGAACCCGGTTGAAAGGAGCCTATAATGGGTGATGATCGGGGCCTTGCTACCCTTAGTAGGGGACAAGCAGGACAATTCGGGTACCTCCTAACACCAACACCGCATGTAGAGAACATAGAAACCCACCCTGTTAGAGCCACGCGGATAACCTTAGGTGTTTTGGACTAGATAAATAGGGTCGTTTTGTTTATTTACCTTATTTAATTTGTCCTTTTATTTATGTATTTATTATTTTTATCCGATACTAACTCATTTCTTTTTGTGTTTTATTTTATTTTTACACATATTTTTGTTGCATTATCATTGCATCCACATTACATAGAGGCGTTTGATTCAAGTGGTTTGCCCGATTAGAAAATCTTTCATCATGGAAAAAGGTGTCTTAGGAAGGACAAAGATCGATCCAAATCGATCGTGACATCGGTCGAGATTACTCAACAGATCCGACGTAACAATTTGTCGAACGAGCGTGTAGTGCCAAAAGTATACACACGAGACCCTAATGGTGGACATACAACGAGCTACAAGGTGTGTGAATAACTTAGCTACCGAAAGCCACGACTCTCCGACCTTTCATAACCCCGGACATGGAAGAAGCACCAAGGTTTATCAAGTTGCTCGTGAGTCATCGAGGAGGTAGGAGGAGGTAGAGCTAGAGCTTATGTGTAGAATTTTATTTTGTAATTAAGACTTTGTAATAGACTCTTTTTGTAATAGGGATTCCTTTTGTAATATGGATCTTTTTGTAACTGGACCCTTTAATTCCCATGAAAGTCGTTCGAAAGGGTGATTACTAAATGAATCAAAGCCTTTATTTGCATTCATGTTGCATATCATGACATGGTGTTGATTCAAGAACAATTCATTAAAAGGCTTTCAAAATAGAAAAAGTCCGCTTTGCTTGGGGACGATAATATTACGATATTAAGTTAGGTCGAGCAAAGACCAATCGCGAAAAGAAGACGATGCGACAATAAGGCACGTGCGATGCGAAAGATTCAATCGGGGCATGAGAACCCCAATTTTAAATCTTCACATTTGACCATTTTTAAATTCTCGATTTTAATTTAACTCAAAAAAATTAAAAATATTATTATTTTGCTTTGAAACTTTTTCTCTCATAAAACTTTCAGAAGAATAATAATAACAAAAAGAAACATAAAAGTTTCATTTTTAAGTAAGTTAAAATTTTTGAACCAAATGATCTTTGAGAATTTTAATTTAAACCCTAAAATTTTTAAAGTACTCCCTTAGGACCGATAGAATCCATCCCTGTTTAGACGTATTATTCGTTTGCACTCGAAAAAGATCTTATCTCGCATTATGCCCGCACTTGTTGATATCATTTTTTTAGAAGCCACAAAAATAAAGATCATGACGTCACGAGTCCATAGAATAAGAAGAGAAGACGAAGTCATCCATCATCCTCAAGATGACGCCGAGACGTGAGCACACGTTTTTTGCTTCCCAAGTCAAGATCTCCAGAAGGAAGCTAACTGCCACCTGTAATTCATTATTAGTTTCTTGCAACCAGACATTTTTCTACTGATTGAAAGTCTTTTAAGGACTGTTCGAGAATCAACACCGCATTTGCATTCATGCATTGCATTGCATTACATTACATTGCATTGCATTACATTGTACAATCATGACATATTTTACACCTTGCATAAAATTTTTGAGGGGTAATCCAAAGAACAATTAGAGTTTTATCATGAATAGAAGAATTGAAGACACTCAAAAATCCAGATCCGAGCAGTTAAAAGATGGGCTCGAGGAAAAAAGAGAAAACAAGAAGTTTGATGTCTTTAATGCAAGAAAACTCTGTTTGAACCCTGGGTTGGTCGTTCCTTCAATTCCAAAGATTCTCGATTTGCACATGGTGATGGAACAAGATGCCTCAAGATTCACGCGCCATATTCTCGCAAAAAGATGGAGGGATGCATTAAAAATTACCGATCCACTACTTCCCGACAGTCTAGCAGGACCTACCGTGATATGATATGCTTTGGACCCAAAGAAAGTCGTCGATATCTCCAGTGGTACGAAGATGAAACCTGATGAAAGCTTCAAGGAATGTGCTTTGAGGTGTATGTGTTTAGCGACCCAAGTGCAGCCTCCCCGTAGATGAAGAGGAAAGTGAATTCCATGTCATCTTTCTTATTTCTTCTTTAATAAGATGCTCGGGAAAATGAAAGCCAGCTTTGAGGACTTCATGACATCGGAGAAACAAACATGCACTCCGGACCTTAGTTTAAAGACCAGACACCCTAGGAGCAAAAGGAAACAGAGAGATAAATGTGTATCACTTTCAAAACATTGAGGCACCTGGGGCATGATACTAAGAAATTTGGGGTCGTTAAAAAATTAAGAAGCTGGTCGATAAAGGGAGTCGTGACAAAATAGTCATCCAAATGGAAAAACAAGAGAAGAGGCAAGCCTACACTACCTTGGAAGGGGCGAGAATGAGTTAGCACCCTGGAGATAATCCAAAGGTCCCTACGGTTTTCTCATCATTTCACAAAGAAATTCTCAACAAAAAAAAAATCATTGTTTATTGGAATTAAAAATCACATTTCCATTTAGAAAAGCATTTTTACATTCTTGATTCTTTAAACATTTCATTTTTATGGGGTAGTTTTCCCATATGCATATACACACATTTTTGAATGGACATATGTATATATCATTTCTATACCAGGTCCTCGAATTTTGAATGCAACAGTACATTTGCTTCAAACCCAAAGATCAACTCTAAGTTGCATATATTTAGAAGAGATTGAATGTTGTGGTGATATCAGAAACGCGTGAGTATCTCAAGTAGTTTACTTAGGCCAACAGAGGAACAAAGGCGAGTGTTTAGACAATGGGCAATTCCCATTTTAAGAATTTATCTTCTCGTGCACTTGTCGTTTAGATCCTTGAAACGAAAGTTGACCCTAAACCTCTACCCCCAAGGCATTCTCGGACATTTGTGAATATGACAACGAATAGTGTTCTTTTTTACTTACCGTAAGACACGATGAGTCCGCATGTTTGGATACGAAGATCAGAAAATCACCGAAAGAACGTGGTTGAAAACATGGATATGTCCAAACGAAAAACCAAAAAAGAAGAAAAAAGGATCGAAAGGCGAAGCAATCCAGATCGAGTAAATATCGAGAAGAACCGCAGAGAGGCAATTAACTCCGAGCGGAAGATCGTATCAATACCCAGTATAGATCCGTGTTGATTCGAGGATACATTCATAGACTCGAATAAGAAGAAAGAGATTCAATGTTAAAAACACAGAGTGAACAGTCTAAAAAAAGAAGAAAAAAAGAAAGAAAGAAAGAATACGATCTATGCTTCACACACATCAAACAATACTTCAACTATGAGCAAGAGATGTAAGGAATCCACATTTCAAGTAAACACAGTTTTGAAAATTAGTATAGAAGCTCGAATTGAAGCCAAGTCAAGACAAGTCGGTCCGAAGATTGACAATTTTGAAGAAGGAAGTGACCTCTAGGTGAAAACCCAAAAAATAGGCGATCTAAAGTGATCCCGAAAATGAAGAAAAAGAGTAGTCCGCTGAGCATGCCGGGCATCGATATCCAACCAAAATACATTGATCCAAAGGTACAAAAGAAGGAAGTGACCTCTAGGGTGAAAACCCAAAAATGGGCAATCTAGAGCGATCCAAGAGAAAAAAAGTGAAAAGAAAAAAAGAGAGAAAAAAAGAAAGCAAGAATAACATTTCATCCATCGGGCGTGCCAATCACAAGAATTCCCGAAATGTATTCGTAGTCCTTCAAGAAATCTCGGTTTGAGGAGTTACGGAGGATCAAACATTCTTGGACAGAAAAACGAACATCGATATAGCCGAATGCAAGGCAAAGATACAATAAAAAAAAGAAAGGAAATGAACTCTAGGGTGAAAACCAAAACGGGCGATCTAGAGTGATCCAAAAGAAAGGAATGAAGGAATAATGGGCATATCCAAGTTACACAAGTACAAAATACTTTGTTTCACTTAACCATAAACCAAAGGCCTACATTGCAAGCCCCAAAGACCATTCTGGTCATCCATAGATATCCAAGTTGAATGAGAATGTCTTCAGATTTTATTCCGCCTATAAGGGTTAACTTTTCTTCAAGGAACGTCAAACTTTGAAGTGCTTGATCGACACCCAAATGAGGGAAGGATGGGGCATGGTGAGATAGTGAGATTAAGAGAGCCACCTTAAACGGGGTAGAAACTAGGTAGGGTTGTTCCTCTCAAAAGCCTATTAGACCAGAAGAAACTATACATTGGCATATATCTCCACAATGGTCAAGATCTTCTAAATATGCGCTTCATTAGAGTTGGTCTCTGACAACTTGAAACAAAGGCGCTATGGTGTTTGATATTTCGGGGCAAACATGTTTTAAAAAGGTTTGACATTTTCTCCCAAAGTTATGATGTTTACCATTTGTTCCAAACAATGTTTTCAAAATGTCCAAGTTGTGATTTTCAAAATGATCATTATCTTTTCAAACAATCATTATTTTTTTGAAATATACACAAGTAAATTACCTTTTACTTTACTTTAAAAATGAATGATGATGAGATTTAAAGCATAGGGACCGAGAGTTAGTTCCGTCGAAATGCTACGAGAAGATCAAGGAAGAGCTCAAGGATGAAAGCATCTTGGCCCACCCAGTGACTAGAAATAGATCAAGGCTCTATATGATAGGCGAAAAAATTCAAAGCAATGGAGCCCGTGGTTGAATGGGGCAACGCCAAGCCAAGAAGATGACAAGGGTTCATATAAGAATAATATAAGAACCAGACGATCATTTATGATGGCGGGTGATAACTCTAAAGACAAGAAAGCCTTTCGCACAAAAAAAGTACGACAAATGCTCCAATTTTAGTCGCACGAAAGCACAGTCGACCACTAAACGATCTTCGAGAATTCAATGGGATGTGTCTTTGGGGCAACACGATGAGTCAAGGAAAAAAAGGAGCAGGCCATCTACTACCTAAGCGGAAATTCAACGATTGCGAAACACGGTACCCGCGGTCAAAGGAAGGCGTGTTGTGCTCTAGTTTGGGCTACCAAGCGGCTCGAGACAAAGACATGTTGTACCATACTACCGTTGATATCCAAGCTAGACCCATTAAAGTTCCTAATGAGAGCGGCAAAGACTAACGGGAAGGATGGCTCGATGGCGGATGCTCTTATCCGAATTCGACATCGTATATGTTAATCAAAAAGCCGTAAAGGGGAGTGTCGTAGCGGACTTCCTAGCTAGTCGTGCTTGGATGACTATGAGACATTGAACTTTAGTTTCCTAGACGAAGACTTGATGTGCATTACAACCGAAGAAGAGATTTGGATGATAAGTCATGGAAACTTTACTTGATGGAGCCTCCAACGCCCGGACATGGGATAGGGCGTACTAATCTCACCCGAGGACGTATATTATCCTTTCACCAAAGAGATTGGAATTCTTCTGCACAAACAATATAGCTGAATACGAAGCTTGCATCATGGGACTGAACTCACCATCGAAAGAAAGGTTAAGGAACTTGAGTGTTCGGAGATTCGTCCCTAGTCATTTACCAATTGCGCGGGGTGGGAAACCGAGAGACCCGAGTTGGTCAAATATCACAAATTAATCCAAGAGCTCGTCAAAAGAGTTCGAAAAGGTCACCTTCAATTACCTACCCCGAGAAGAAAATCGGATGGCGGATGCATTGGCAACTTTGGCATCCATGTTTAAAACAAACACCAGGCGAAATGAAACCCATTGAGATACGAGACGTTTGAAAAGCCTCGCTCATTGTTGTAATGTACAGGAAGAGATTGACGGAAATCCATGGTACTATGATATCCTGCAATATGTCAAGCTTCAAAGTATCCGAAGGGGCAAACGACAATGACAGAAAAGCGCTGAAAAAAATGGCAACGAAATATGTCCTAGATGGGGAGATCCTATATAGGAAAAGTCATGATCAAACATTGCTTTGAGATGTGTGGATGCCCTAAGGCGAAGGAAATCTTAGCCGAAGTACATGACGGGATCTCGTGGAACGCACGCCAACGGGTTGTCTATAGCCCGAAAAATTATGAGATACGGTTATTTCGGTTGACCATGGAGGAGATTGCATCGATTACGCCAGAAATGCCACAAATGCCAAATTTACGCCGACAAAATTCATGCACCCCATCACCTCTACACACTATGAATTCTCTGCGGCCTTTACGCAGCGTGGGGCATGGGCGTTATCGGGCGAGATCCATCCGAAAGCTTCCAATGGGCATCGTTTCATTTTGGTCGCCATAGACTACTTCACTAAGTGGGTAGAGGCAGCGTCTTATGCCAATATCACCGGACTACAGTTTGAAGGAAATTATTTGTCGATACGGATTGCGAGAGAGGATCATCACCGACAATGCTTCCAATCAACAACAAAATGATAAAGGACGTGTGCACTCAATTCAAAATAACACACCATAATTCCACAGTCTATCGTCCTAAAATGAATGGAGCGAGTGGAAGCGGCAAACAAAAATATAAAAAGAAGATCATAGCGAAGACTACGGATACCTACAAGGATTGGCATGAGAAGTTGCCTTTTGCCCTTTTCGCCTATAGAACGTCCATCCGCACATCAACGGGGCAACGCCTTACTCCTTGGTGTATGGTACCGGGCAAAGACTCCCAATTGAGGTAGAGATTTCGTCCCTCCGGTCTTAAACGGTAAAACCGGAAGAAGCTGAATGGGTACAGGCGAGACTCGACCAACTAAATCTCATTGACGAAAAAAGACTAAAAGCCATTTGTCATGGTCAGATGTACCAAAAGTGGATGGTGCAGGCTTACAACAAAAAGGTGCGCCCAAGAGAATTCAAAGAAGGGGATCTGTACTCAAAAGAATCCTCCTATCCGAAAGATTCTCGAGGAAAATGGATGCCCAACTGGGAAGGACCATGCGTCATAAAAAAGGCCTTCTCAGGAGGAGCCCTGATCCTAACAGAAATGGACGGGGACGAGCTGAAAAATCCCGTAAATTCTGATGCCGTCAAGAAATATTATCTTAAAAAAAATCTTTAAAGTGAAAGCCCGAAAGGGCACTCTAGAATTCCAAGTCAGAATTGAAAAAGAGAAAGATCGAGATGGTTGAACTTGGCAGTGAAGCAGGGTATCAATGCCCGTAAGAAAGGAGAAAGCGAACGTCAAAAAGGACCAAAACAAACCCACCTAGATATTGAATCTCATACATCATGAATAGTCAGACATCACTAGGATTAGGAGCATGTCAATTCATTTGTCATAGCATTTTTGTTTTCATCTCAGACAGGTATCTGCAGATCCAAAAAGACATCGAAGACCATCACGGTGTGAATCCCAAATGAGAAGACAATGTTTTACATACAAAAGACACATGTTTTCAAGCTCTAGAGAGAGTTTCTATATAGGAAGAATCTACCTCTCCAAGGCTTGTGTTTGAAAGTTCTATATAGGAAGGACCGACGGCTCTAGGGTGAAGACTCATAGTTCTATATAGGAAGAACTCACAGTCAAAGCAATTCACCTATGACACAGGGTTTTATAGGAAACCTGTTGTGTCAAAAGCAAAGAGTCTTATATAGGAAAGACTCCGAGCTTCATTGTCATAGGGTAAAGGGTTCTATGTCGAAAAGAACCTGTAGCTCTGAGATTCCGAGCGCCAAAAAGTTCTATATAGGAGGAACCCGATGGCTCCAAGGTGAGGACTCGCAGTTCTATATAGGAAGAACTCCCAGTCAAAGCAATTCACCTATGACACAGGGTTATATAGGAAACTTGTTGTGTCAAAAGCAAAGAATCTTATATAGGAAAGACTCCGAGCTTCATTGTCTTAGGGTGAAGGGTTTACGTGTCGAAAAAGAACCTGCAGCTCTGAGACTTCAGACGTCAAGAGTTCTATATAGGAAGAACTTACATGCCCGAAAATTCAGCCAAGGAAGAACGGAGATGTCCAAAAGAATTCGTTTTTCCAAAGCTACAATGAGAGCGAAGGGTTCTGTGTCGAAAAGAGCCTGTAGCTCCAAGATCGGAAGGTGACGAAGCTCTATATAGGAAGAACTTACGAGCCTGAAGATTCAGCCAAGGAAGAACGGAGATGTCCAAAAGAATTCGTTTTTCCAAAGCTACAATGAGAGCGAAGGGTTACGTGTCGAAAAGAGCACAGTAGCTCCAAGATCGGAAGGTGACGAAGCTCTATATAGGAAGAACTTACGAGCCTGAAGATTCAGCCAAGGAAGAGCGGAGATGTCCAAAAAAATTCGCTTTTCCAAGGCTACAAACCAAACAGGGAAGTCTGATAAAAATGAGTGCTTTTGATCTTTGCTTTGCCCTCGTTTCACAAGAACAAGCAAAGAGGGGCAACTGTAATCACTCATTTTGACCGGGTTTTAGTGTTATTAGTGTTATTATAATACTAAAATTATATATATAAAAAAGGCAAAAAAAGGAAGCAAAAAAGCAAAAAAAAAAAATAATAATAAAAAAAAATGGGGGGGAGTGGAGCACAAAGCTCCACGTCACCCTCCTCACCCCTATAAATAGAAGCAATTGGCGGCAAGAATGGGGGCCAAAAATTGAATACACACGGCCAATTGAAGGAAAAATTGAGGCCAAATTGCCAAATGAATTGGCACCCCAAATCGTGGGGCATGGCGGCCGCAAGGCTGGCGGGGTTGGCGCGTGCCCTCGACCCCGATTGGTTCGATCAACATTCGATCGGGGTCCTATTTTAGGTCCGATCTAGTTAATATTTTTGGAGGGTCGCGGTAGATCTCGGCGGAGTTAAATCGCTCGAGCTCCTAGTTAGGTATATTTTCTTCCCTTTTTTATTAGTGTTGTAATTTTTATAATTTAATAAAGTATCGCTTATCTTAAAATTTTAGTCTTATTTTTTATTTTGTATATTTATGTTTTAGATTAATATTTAATATGTTTTAAAATTTGTGTTGTATATTAATATTTTATTTATGTTAGATATGTTTTTATTTATGAGTTAGATTAATATTTATTTATGTATGTTTTAGAATAGTATTTTATTTATGTTGAGTTTGTTTTTATTTATGTGTTAGATTAATATTTATGAATATTAGTATTTTGTTTATGCTAGATATGTTTTTATTTATGAGTTAGATTAATATGTATATATGTATGTTTTAGTTTAGCATTTTATGTTAGATTAGTATTCATTATGTCAATATTTATTGTATTTAAATATTTTGCCATGTTTTATATTTTTGCCACTAAGATTGCATATGATATATAAATTGTCAATGCGGTGCCCTTTTATCCGAGCGTAAACGGGCCGATGATCGGTGCGTAGTGATAGTGGTTGGGCGTTTATTCTCGGATAACGGGCCTTTAAAATTTATTCGCAATTATGACCAATTTTAAAATAATCGCTCACTCTAATCCGGAAAATCCAATATTAATAAAGCGGTAATTATTAAAGTACCAATTTTGGGCGGTGTGGGGTGCTAATCCTTCCCCATCCGTAAATCGACTCCCGAACCCCGTCTTTTTTGAATCTCTGGTTTTATGGTGTCCGGCCTACCTAAGTGGCCGGTGGCGACTCCATTTTTATGAGGTTTTTTTGTAAACCCTGCGGAATAAATATTTTTAAATATCACAAACACCTTTGAAAAAAAAACATTTCAAAAAATATATCGTTTTTATTTAGTGAGACCTTCGCTACAACAAGTATACAATGAACGAGGTTCAATTAATAATGATAAGAAGAATAAACCTTCATAGAAAATAAAACTGCAAGTTGACATATAGCAACCACCAAATTACACCATTAAAATGAATAACACAAACTGAATTCCATTGATTAATATAACAGTAAATGATACGCCTATGATTCGCTAAGCAAGTGAAATCACGGGAAATGCAACTCATTCAGGGTCCAGAAACTTTATTTTTTATAATAAAAAAACATAAATGCCGTTAGAATTTCAAGGAAAAACACGAACTTGACATTTGATTGCAATTCTTAATTCATTTCCAAATGGTTAGGGTTCATTTTAACAAACGAAGCAATCATTTTTCGAGTTCATCCCAATCTCCGGATCGCAAAACCACGCAAACCCTAGTTTTACCAATCATGGCCAAAATTAAAAAAATGTAAATAAATTACCCTAGGAATAGAAGAGGGCATAAAACAAAAAGAGATGGAAATGGGGAAATACGTATTCGCAAAGAAGCTGAAGCTCGTCTTCCAAAAGATGTTGGCCTTCTTTAACCTTTGATATCCACAGATCCAAATCCATAGATTTCTTCCTCGGGTTTTGGAATTTGAATCCCTTTTCTTTTACGGAGTTTTAAAACAAGGGGGGGGGGGATAAAGGAATATGAATAAAAATGAAAACTTTCGCAATTCTCCCTGAATCTAGGGTTTTAACCACAGGGGGAGACTGCGAAACGATGGAAAAAATATTAGTTTATTTTGAGGCTCTCTTTGTTTATTTATGTTGGTTGGCTTTTCGCCCGTGTTTGGTTAGAATAGCTAATAAGCCAGTTAATTTTTTGTTATGCTATCTTTTTCCATTAGTTTATTTTGATTCAGTTCGACTCGGTTCGATTTAAATCTTGTTAATTATTTATTTATTTATTTATTTTTTATTATTATTTAATGTACTAATAATAAGAAATGCTTCCATAAATATGACTAAATTCACTTTAAAAACTAAAATTTTAAACTCTTAATTCCTAGAATCTTAAATTTTAAACCTTAATTTATAAAACATAAAAACTCAGTGATGAAACCTGGTGATAGAGTTTGGGTGAACTTAATTTTTTAAAAAAATTAATATTGTTACACATTTAATTTTGATTACTTACAAATTCTATCAATTTGATCATCACCTTGATTGGATGATTAAATCTGTTAAACTAAATTAAAATAAGGATTAAATTAATAAAATTCGTAAATAACATAACCAAATGTGTAATTATTTTAGTTTTTTAACTGCTACATCAATTTCTCCTTTAACTTTTGACAATAAGTATCTTGATATCATTAAAATAATTAAGTGATATGATTGAAAAAATTGAAAAGTCAGTGGTCAAAATAAAAATTTTCCGCATAATAAAGTGGTCATTCTTGTAGTTTACCTAAAAACAAACTGTGGTTAGGTGTTTGGCCATTTGAGAATCAAAAGGACTATAAGCTCAGAAGTCTGAAACTCTAAAAGCAAAAACAATCCATTTTCTCAATGGCCATTATCGCTTCTTCTTCATCATCTTCCTCTCTTTCCTTCACTTCTTCTTTCCCTTCCTCCCGACCCAAACTCCATACCCGTCCCTTCCCTCCTTCTGTCTTCTCAATCCCTCGTTTGACCCCGATAAGAACACCCAACACCTCCCTTTCTCTCATCACCGCGGCGGCGGCCGCCGCCAAGGGCGGCGGAGAGAATGCGGTGCCATCGAAAACCCCAAGAGAAAAGAACAAGGAAGGAGTCGAAGAAGAAGAGGAAGTGGAGGTCGAAGAGGAACTGCCCTGGATTCAGGAGAAGGCATTGGACCTTGTTGAGTTCACCGGCTCCGTTTCTCAAGCCATCCCTGGACCCAGAGTCGGCTCCAGCTCTTTGCCTTGGATTCTAGCTGTTCCTTTAGCGTACGCTGGTGTCACGTTTGTCATTGCTTTTGTTAAGACTGTTAAGAAATTCACTTCTCCCAGGCACAAGAGAAAGAAATTGGTTGGTTGGGATTGATTTATTTTGAAGTTTTTTATCTGGGGTTTGAATTGGTTTTGGAATTGAATTTGAATTCTCGTAATTCTTCAATTGTTATGCACTAATAGGGAATGGGTTTTGGCTTCTCAGGTTAATAAAAATGCAGTGCTTTGCAAATCAATCGATGAGTTGTTTCAGCAAGGAAGTGGTGCAGTTGATCAATCAGCAGTACAGGGATTAGTGCAAAAGGTGAGACCCATTCTGAAATTACCTCCTCAACCTATATATGAGTTTTTGGTTGTATTATTGCCGGTTGTTGATTTTTTAAAGAACAGATGTTATTGGGGACATAACGGCGGTGTCGTGGTTTCGGACTGTATTAGTTGCAGACTGTCATTTAAATCCCTGGTTTACATAGAAAGGGTAACATTCAAAAGCTAAGTTAGAAAATTGAACATATTCTTGTCGAACATATACGTCCGTCCGTCCAATTCTCACTCTTGAGTTCGAGTATCACAGGTGTTTTCTGTTCGGATGTGTCTATCTCCTTATGGAAAATTCTGCACCGTCTGTCGATTTCAACTCTCAAGAGACATGATTCCTTTTTATTAGAATTTACATTCTTATTGAAAAGGGGAAAATAAGATCCATCTTCAAGTAACCATAATACCATATACTATGCTAAAAATTTAGACCAATTAATTATTGCCTTTTTCTTAAGAAATTTTATTCTAGAGAACATTTTATTGGCAAAGGATCATTACAATAGGACTTCGCTATCGAGCTTGGTTTTATTTTTTCTATGTATATGTTTTTAATGGTCTCTAGGAGGTAATTGATATGATGGAGACACTTACACACGCGCACACATATCATGCATACATTTTTGTTGTTATTTTAATGTACAACATGCTTGTCATTTGAGTTTTAATATTAACTGCTAATCCGTATCCAGACAGGTTTTAGCGTGGAGGAGATTCTGCGCAAGTACATTAGGTATTCTTTGAATGAGAAACCATGGAGTGCAGATTTGGTTGCTAACTTAATCCACCTGAGGAAAGCTTCAATGCTCGACGATTCTCAAGTTGCTGAAATTTTAAATGAAATCTCAAGGCGAATTGTGCGAGAAAAGGGTAACTTTTAGTTCTGCTGCTCTCTTTACTTGTTATGTGACATATTAATGCTCTACTGATAATATATTAATATGTGATATGGTTTTCCTCTTTCTTTTCCTGTAACCTATTAACCTTGAATGATGGACAATATAGGTGATTGTGGTAGTTACACTTTTCTGAAAAATTATTTCCGAAAATGCTGATATGGGCATTTCTCATTGGCTTGAAGTCATTTGATATATCTTCTCTGGCAACTGACGGGGGTGATTTGAATTATTCTTATCATAAACGTGTACTGATCTAATTTTAAGTGTGGTTTAAGATTCAAAGTTGCTTTCGTATCTTTTTTAATCTTCCATACACCCTCTCTGTGAACTTCTATATGATTTATCTTCCTCGGAGTGTTTTGTATCCGACACTGATAAATTTTCTTTACTGTTCAGGCCCAGTTGTCATGGACATGTCAGGGCTTACAGAAAAAGGATTCAAGAGGAAACTTGCTGTGCAAGGCCTTTTTGGGAAGGTTTTATATCTGTCCGAGGTGTGTTGTTGAACAGATAGCTTTATATCATCGTTCCTAGTGCTTACCTTTTCTGTGGATTTTGTGTGCATTTCTTACTCAATTAATATATATGATATGCAACGATTGTTTTTCATCGATGATGTATATTTTATTTGATCTGCAATTGATGATAGCCACTCAAGTCTTTTTAAAAATATTTTGATGAACTATTTCATAGTTTTGCGGCCTTATAGATGGTTTGAGTAACTTTTCATTTTTCTCTTGAAGTACCCTTGTCTAGCATTCGTGTCTGACACATTTGTTGACCCTCTAAATATACGAAAAACCTTTAAAATGTAAATTTAAGATACTCGCGGAGGGTACATACCCATATCCGACACCCACACAGAATTGTAAGTAACTTAGGTCTCTAGAGTGATTTGGATTAAGTATGCTTCTTTGTATTAAGTATGAATGAGTAAAAGATAATCCAAACAAGCATATCTCATTTTCAATGTCATCTATTCGAGTTTCTTTTCTTTTCTTTTTTTACATTCTGAGTGATCATATAATTGCATTTGTTTCTGAACTTATCCGCAGGTTTAATCTGTGATTTCTTTTTTCCTTGTGCACAACCTTAAATTGATTATGTTTTTGTCGGAAATTTTGTGCAGTTGCCGGAGTTCTGCTCGAGGGATAGCTCCTTGATCGTGAAGGAAGTATTTGGGGTTACAGAGTAAGACTTGTCTATTCAACTTTCAGTCTACATTGTAGTTCTCACAAAAATGATGGAAAGGAACTAGAAATAAATACCAACAGATGATGTGTTTCGTATTCCTCTGTACGAAATACTTAATCGTTCTCTCCCTCTTTTTCAGCGAGGACGTAGAAAAACTCCGGCTACACACTTTCTCCGAAGCCGGGGATATAGATTCACTCGAGAAGATGGTGGACAGTTCCGAATCAGAAGGTTCCAATGAGGATTCATCTAATGCTACTTAATGCCAGAATGACATTGCATTTCATCAAGAATTTAGGTGCAGGGAAAATCTTGGGGATTGCCTCAATAAATGTTAATGAGCAACGTTGTTCCGGGATTATTTATTTGTAGGTCCAAAATTTTGTTGAGTTGGTCCCTTATATGGTAAACTCAATTTGTATACTTTTAAAGTCGAAAATTTCTTATTTTGTCAACAATCTCTAATAGCTTTTCTATCTTGAAATTTAAAGCAGACGCATTTTCCTTATAAAGTTTGAGACCCCATAAGAGTAAAATTTCCCTTCCCCTCGCAGAAATTGTTCAAAAAAAATAAAAGTTTCAAACTAGTGTTTGATAGTTTTTATCTTGAAATTGCTGAGAACGTTTATTTATAAATATTTTTCCAGTTGAAAACTAGGGCTTTAACTATTATTTTAAAATTTTAAACTAATGAGAAATCCTAAATTTTAAACTTTAAAAAGACTTTAAACTTTAAAATTAAACGAGCCATTTTTTTCTGAATGTTATAATATAAATAGTCATCTATAAATATAGAGTTTTTTTTTTTACAAATACCAAATAAATTAGTAAAATAAATTATTTTAGTTTTTACAAAGTCTTATATATTATATTTATTTTAAGATTTAAAATTTTAAAGTTTAAAAAGGTAACTTTTTTATATTTAAAAAAAATTACTTATTAAATGTGAAAATTATCTTATACACAAGTTGTTTACACGGCCCCGTCTATTTCAAGATTTAAAATTTAAAGTTTTGAAATTGTATACAATCCGTGTATAAAAAAATACTTATTAAATGTGTTTACTTAACTACGATGAGTCCAAATATTTATAAGTTGAATTAGGGTTTAATTGAGTTAATGTGAACTGTTAATGAAAATTTTTTACTAAAAACTTTAAATATGAATAATTAAAACCTTTAAATTATTTTATTTAGAAACTTGAAACTAATTATAATGTTTGTACATAATTTTTTACTCGTAAGTTTGAAATTATTTGGTGAACTATTTGAAATTAAGATTTTGAAAGTTGGTTCGTTTAACAACTCAAGTTACTATGTTTTGGGATGGGCTCCAGAACCATCCAAAGCCATTGGCATTGAATCCTCCTTTTAAAATCGTCTTTGTTCCCATTTCCAGGTCCCAGATTGTTGTTCAGGAACTGAAAAATGTCCGTATCAATCTCAAAACCTTCAATCCCCCATCCCAAGGCCCCGTAAAACATCGTTTTCGTTTTCACAAGTGGAAATCCGATGCGAGTCTTTCGATTCAGCCTCGAAGATCGATGCCAAGAAACCGCCGCAACCCACATCGTTATCCGCGGTTGGGAAGCTGATGGAGTCGGATACCAAAAACGGGTCATACCCGGGTGGGATGGGGCCCTTCACGGGCAGAGATCTTAATGTGAAGAAACCGGAGTGGCTGAGGCAGAAAGCTCCACAAGGGCAGAGGTTTGATGAGGTTAAACAATCCCTCTCTCGCTTGAAACTCAATACTGTTTGTGAAGAAGCTCAGTGCCCTAACATTGGAGAGGTAATTTCCCTTTTTCTTCTGATTTTTAAACTTTGTTTTTGCTATTAATTAATAAGGGTTTTTGAAGGGATCAATTTTGCTGGACAGTGTTGGCAACAGCAACAATAATGGTGCTTGGGGACACTTGCACTCGAGGTTGTCGATTTTGTGCTGTTAAAACCAGTAGGAACCCGGCGCCGCCTGACCCGATGGATCCCGAGAATACGGCTCAAGCAATTGCCTGCTGGGGGTAAGCTTTGCATTGTTTAGCTTCTATTGTTGAACAATGATTGTGCTTCATTGTTTATCAATGGCTTTCGATTGTTTTCGGGTTTCCCTTGCTGCTGAGAATTCAGTATCAAGTTTTTCTATGCTTGTATACTGTATGCCGCCGATATTTGTAGTGTGGATTATATTGTTCTGACTAGCGTAGACCGTGATGATTTACTTGATGGTGGAAGTGGGCTTTTGCTCGGACTGTCCAAGCAATGAAGGTTGTATATGTGACTTGTTACTCGCTATAGCAATTGGTTGTGTTTGTTCTTTGTTATTATGTATGTTTTCGAGGAAGAGTTTGGAAAGTATATGAAGTTTTATCGGGTTTGTATATGATTATGTGCAGAAACTTAAGCCAGACATCATGGTTGAGTGTTTAACTTCTGATTTCCGAGGTGATTTGAAAGCTGTAGACACTTTGGTACACTCAGGATTAGATGTTTTTGCTCATAACATTGAAACTGTGAAACAGCTCTAAAGAATCGTCAGGGATCCTACATTCATTCAATCTTTTATGTTCAACTTGTGTAGATGTTAAGGCATTGATTTGGATCCTACATTCATTCAATATGATGTCTTATCGAGGAAAAACGATGGCTTCTAAAGTATTTAGAGCACATGGTATTTTAGCATTTTTCGCCAACCGTGTTCCAGTTTCGGAGAAGTGAGAACCAAAATCGGTGTTCTTGTGCTAGCTGGTTAATAGTTTAGTTTGTTAAATGTTTGCAGGTATGAGCAGAGCTTGTCAGTTCTAAGACATATGAAGCTCAGCAAAGAATGAATGATAACAAAATCTTCTATAATGCTCGGCCTTGGTGAATCTGATGACAAGTTAAAGGAAGCCCTAGCTAATGTAAGGGCTATAGATGTTGATATTCTTACGCTTGGACAATATCTACAGGTAAATTTTTATGTGCAATGATCTCTAACTTAAGTGAATGCCCAAGCATCGGGACTTTGGCTGGAGCCTGGAGGATAGATAGACCTCGTTAGCCTCAATCCTGCATATGTCAAACTAATATTTTGTATAATCTAGCAGTGTTTGCCAATGATATGTTGTACGCACTATTGTTCACGATTCACGTCTCCTGCTTATTGTTCTTCTTGAGTTAATTGATATCCCTCTCGTGGCTCAAGTTGTCTATTTAATGATTTCATTACCGCCATCATCATGTTGAAAAAAACATGTTTAATCTATCACTTATCCTGCATCGACTATCCTGCCTTGCTTAATGTCTGTAATAGCTTAAGTTGACATTATCAATTATCAACATTATAATCATCGACTCGTTGTAACTCATCTGGGAGTGAAAGTCAATGTTTAACTTAAATGCACTCATATTTATGCAGCCCACTTGACCGTCAAAGAGTACGTTAGGCCTGAAAAGTTTGCTTTTTGGAAGGAATACGGGGAATCAATTGGCTTTCAATATGTAACTAGCTGCCCCCTGGTAAGCTGCTTGTATTTCATTGCATTGGATGATTGTACTAGTATTTGTGCATTTTGACACGGGCCGCCAATTCGAACCTGAGTCATATGCGCAATTAGCTGCCGAAGGGGTTCCTATAGAGGAATTGGGCGTGAAAAGACCACCAGACTTAGCCCAATCCATGAGAGGTTCTAGAATGTTCTAGAAGATGACATTATCCATTTAATTTATTTGAATTATTTCAAATGTTTTATTTAGATAATGTTAGAGATAATTAGAGATTTTGTAAAAATATGATGTAATCTCGTCCGTAGATGTAAATCAGTTTTGACCGTCAGATCTGAGGGAGTTTAACTATAAATAGAGGCTCCCCACCTCACTTGTAAATCATTCAATCTTTTATCTTTAGAGTAATCAAGGCATTTACTCTAAAAATCCTCTGAGTTGTTCTTCGTGTTCTTTGTTTTCTTGTTTTGGTTTGCAAGGCCATTCTCTATGGTTTGCTTCCGCTTAGAACGATCTTGCGTTCTTAGTGCCTTGAAAGTTTTGATCTTTCGGAGTGAGAATTCAGGCTTACTTAGTCGTTTGTCTAAGAAACATTGACTAAAGCCGCGCGGTTTGCTAGGTCAAAATTTTAGCCCTGTGACAATTGGTATCAGAGCGAGTGTTCGTGGAAGTCACTGAATTGAGATGGCAACAAAGAAAGGAGAAGCTGTTGTAGCGCAAAAGGGTGCGGAGTCTCAGGCTGCTAAAGAAAAGCGAGGGAGCTCGAGAGATGTCCTCACGTCGCTAGAGGGTAAGGTAACCCGACTTAAGGAATCAGTGAAGGACTCGATTGAGTGACTTGATGTGGTTGATACACGCTTCGAGGAACAGGACAACCAGATGGACCATCTCAAGGGAGAGATGGAGAAACTTCTCACGGATTTATTCGAGAAGTTGGGTAACAGAGGTGATACGCTTGAGGCCGAGTTTCAGGCTGTGAAGAGAGAGATGGAAGAGATGAAGGCAACGATGTTCTTAGTTAAAGCTGCCTTAAAGAATGGAGCAGGGTCTGTTGTGTCCAAACTAAGGAAGGATATCCCAAAGCCGAAGCAGTTTAAGGGGAACAAATCGGCTCAAGATGTTGAGAACTTCGTGTGGAGCATGGAACAGTATTTTGAGGCCATGGGCATCAAGGATGATGCGGAAAAAGGTAATTATTGCTTCTATGTATTTGACTGACGTCGCTCTTTTGTGGTGGCGACTTTTGTGGTGGCGATGCAGATGCTCTGAAGAGAAGAGCTAGAACATTCCTATTGAGACATGGAAGGAGTTTCAAGTTGAGCTTAAAGATCAATTCTATCCAAGCAACGACCAACACGAGACTCGAAAGAAGTTGCGGTAACTTAGACATGACGGTTCCATCATTGAGTATGTCAGAGAGTTCATTGAGCTCAAGCTCCAAATCCCGAACTTGAGTGAAGACGATGGCTTCTTTACTTTGATACATAGACTCCAACGATGGGCCCAAATGGAGTTAATGCGGAGGGGAGTGCAAGATCTTTCTAAAGCATTGGTCGCAGCTAAATCTATTGCACAGTTTGAAGTTGAGAAATCTAAGTCTTTCAAGCCCCGTAGCAAGAACAATAGTGGGGGAGACGAGGATGATCATCATTGCAGTGATGGTGACGAAAAGCCCAACAAGTTCGTCAGACCATTAGAGAATGAGGAACGAGGACCCGTAAGGTGCTACCGTTGTGTTGGTCCACACCCGGTGAAAGACTGTCCTAAGAATAGCCGCCTCGATGCCATCGTCGATGGGGATGATGAGTAAGACGAGAGGGAATGTAGACTTGGTGCGATTGCGAGTGTCAAAACAATCGAGCCAAGAGTAGAAGGGAAGCAATTGAAGTGTTACCGATGCAAGGGGCCTCATTTGGTGAGAGAGTGCCCAGGGCGAGTCAAGCCATCCAAGGAGGAGGACAAGCCCGAGAGTGAAGAGGCTGCGAGACTTGGCTCAATGCTGTTGAGTTCCGCAAAGGCGAGAAAGGGCCGGAAGCAGAAAGGGTTGATGTACTTAGACATCAACGTTGTAGGTCAAAGGAGAAGTGATCTTGTTGACACGAGAACATCTCACTTGTTTATGTTAAAGAAAGTTGCCGACAAGCTTGGTTTAAAGGTTGAGGAATCAATTGGGGTAATCAAGACCGTCAATTATAGAGGTGTTCCGATAGTGGGAATGGCACAAGGCATGGAGTTACAAGTTGGAGAGTGGAAATGCAAGGAAACCTTTGAGGTAATTCACTAGGATGACTATGATTTTGTCATCGGTTTAAATTTTATTGACCGGATTAATGCACTCCTTGTCCTTTTTGCCGATTGTATTTGCATTTTGGATTCTCGCAAACAATGCATCGTTCCGATTCATCGAGATACGAGGGTTGAGAATAGGGTGTTGAATGTTGTTGAGCTAACCAAGGATGCTGACTTGATTGCTGCCACTAAGGAGACGACCTAAGAAGGGCTAGTGGAGGCGAAGCCTTTTAGAGACATGTGATTCGTTGAGTGTCCACCAATAAGCAAGGTGGATGGGACATTGAGCTTCGTTGACAAATAAGCGTTAGTACGAGCTAAGGTGTCAGACTTCAAGATTGAAGAAGTGCCGATGTTGTCGATGAGCGACGAGTTGCCGATAGACGATGGTGCATCAAGCTTTGCGAGAAATAAAGTGTTGATGCGAGTTAGAGTGAATGCCAGACAGAGTCCAAAAGAGGTATATCTCGAACACAATCATAGTGTTTTACAGTTTGATTTGCCTGGTTTGCTGGGTGTAGGAAGTGGAAAACCTAACCCATCATATGGTGCTAAGACTTGGTGAGGACACAAGCAAACTTTCAGAGTTCTAAGGGTTCGTTCAGTGTTCAATGTGATGGCGTCCAAGTGGTTGAGCAAGGATCGAGAGGACCTGAGTAGGTGCATGTTACAACTGGTAGGAATGAGTTCTTACGATCGAGATGTAGCGGTGGGTCGACGAAAGATGTTACATGGCGGAGAGCATCGAAGCGAGCAGTCCTTATGAGGGGACAACTGAGTCAAAGTCGAGTGCTCTTTATAGGGAGAGCGTCCTTATGGAGGGACAACCAAGCCCGATTCTGAGTTAGAAGCAAGCCAAGGTGCGGAAGCGAGTCTAGGATCACATAGTCCAACTTTATTCCAAAGGTGCGACGAGGGCGTCGCTAAGTTTGGTAGGGGAGATTGACACGGGCCGCTAGTTTGAACTCGAGTCATATGCGCAATTAGCTGTCGAAGGGGTTCCGATAGAGGAATTGGGCGTGAAAAGACCACCAGACTTAGCCCGATCCATGGGAGATTCTATAATCTTCTAGAAGATGACATTATCCATTTAATTTATTTGAATTATTTCAAATGTTTTATTTAGATAATGTTAGAGATAATTAGAGATTTTGTAAAGATATGATGTAATCTCGTCCATGGATGTAAATCAGTTTTGACCGTCAGATCTGGGGGAGTTCAACTATAAATAGAGGCTCCCCACCTCACTTGTAAATCATTCAATCTTTTATCTTTAGAGTAATCAAGACATTCACTCTAAAAATCCTCTGAGTTGTTCTTCGTGTTTTTGGTTTTCTTCTTTTGGTTTGCAAGGCCATTCTCTATAGTTTGCTTCCGCTTAGAACGATCTTGCGTTCTTAGTGCCTTGTAAGTTTTGATCTTCCGGAATGAGAATTCAGACTTACTTGGTCGTTTGTTTAAGGAACATTGGCTAAGGCCGCGCGATTTGCTAGGTCAAAATTCTAGCCCTGTGACAATTTCAATCACACAATTGGATGAACACAAAAAGTGAACTTTGCGCACCAGATTGAACTAGCCAGAGGGAAACTCTGTTCTAATTAAATCAATTCGAGTTTCTCCAAAACTGGCTACCGAATCAAGAATTCGCAACTAGCCTACCATGACATTGTTTCTTTTTTACTTGTCCGAACCTTTTTTGCTACGCCAACTTTTTCTCAAGTTAATCCATTAAGATTTTTAATATGTCAAATTATACTAACATGTTTCGGACACGAACTTCCTCGTCACAGGTTTGATCGTTGTATAAGGCAAGGAAGCTCTTTATCAGGACCATGGTGAAAGAAAGGGCTAACAATAGTACAGCTTGATCCAACTGACCTTTTGGATTTTGATTCTGGACTCCAAATGATTCATTTTGTCCGAGGATCTAAATGTAAAACCAATTTGTTAGATAATAGGAGCACATGACCATGGTTTAAGGCTTCCAAAAGCTTAGCTAGAAAACAAATAAATAATAGGTAGTTTATCTTTAGTTGCGGCTGCGTTTGGTTGGAGGAATATTTTATTATCGAAGTAATATATTTTTCAAAAATTTATTTAATATTGGAAGTAATATATTAAGTCGTGTATTGTGTTTTTATCGGATAATATTAGTATTTTTAAATAAGTTTTAAATAAATTAAGATAGAATGATGATTTTACTAAAATACTAAAAGAATCAAAACAAAAAATATATATCGCTCAAAGCCTAAATTGAATATCGAGGCTTAATATTTTAATACCAACAAAGAACATGAATAGGAATGAGGACTGAGTTAAGTTAAAAGAAATTAAGTTCGTTGAATTGACAAGTTTAATTTTGTAATTTAAAGTTTATTTGAAATTTTTTTAATAAAAGGTAGATTATCACCACATGTCTCGTTAAAAACCTACGGATTTATCATAACCTACGAAAATAAACTTATATTAACACTGTTTCTACGAACGACTAGAGAAATATTCCTAAAATTTATTTTAAAAATTCACGGGTAAAGAATACTTATATGGTTCGTAGCGTTCATCTCCAAAACATATGTAGGAAAAGTTGGATCAAACAGCATAATCTCCAGATTTATCTAGTTTAAGAGAACACTTAACGTGGTCTATTAGGGACCTTACAAGAATTGAAGGCAGGCGGGCAAATTAATTCACCGAAATGCAATGGGTGAATTGGTTGGGGGTTCTACTGAACCAAAACGAAAGGATTATGAACAAGGCATACGGTGTTGGGTGCAAGAGGCGGCTAGGATTTGAGAACAATCAAAAGGGGAAAAGGGTTTTGCTGGCTTTCAAAACACAATGTTTGTTACTATATATATATATAAAGAAGAATGATTTGCATATTAAACCTATATATAATGGAATCTTTGAAAACAATATGAATATATATACATATAACGTTAGCTTATATATATATGTTCTATATCTATAATAAAAATAATATAATAATAAAGAATGATGAATATCTTTCAAAACCAGAACAGAAACAAAAGCTAGGGTAGTGGCTGTGTGTTGGTGGCCTGGACGTGGGTGAGAACTGTCGGTTCACACAAGGGCAGTGGTACGCGTGGGTTGCTGTCGAGGGCATGAGGGTGGGCGTGAGCTGACGTTAGGAGTTAACACAAAGACCAAGCATATATGGAGAGGGCTGGGGTTTCTCTCAATCGTTTTTTTAAGTACGTTGGATAAGCAGGAAGTGGCGTTGTGGTTCAGCGAAGAATTTTTTAAACTTTGATGGAGTCAGAAATCTCTATGGTTTAGGGTGGCTTACGGCTAGGTTAGGAGAAGAAGACAAAAAGATAATGAGAGGGATTGAAACTGATTTATAAAACGGTATATATACATATATAGGGGGTTGAAAGGGCATAAACCATAGGGTTTCGGTGATATATACATTGGGATGGGGATTTTGGAATAAAATAATAATATAAAAGAATTATAATTATAAAAGAAAGAAAGCTAAAGTAGTCGAAATTGATTTGGACTTTAAAAACAAAATGGGTTTATCACCCAACAAGTCCCCAAACCTCTGATTTGTTCGATAATGTTGCAAAATTATGATTAAAGATCATTTGAATCCCAAAATTCCCAATTTGGCCATAAGAATTTATTTTAAAGTTTAATTTATCCCCTTAGAAAATTAAGGATTTTGAATTAAAATTCCCAAATAATTAGGGTTTTGAATTTAAAGATTTCAAAATTAGAGTTTTAAATTTGAGACAAAAATTCGAGGTATTACAACATCTCCTATAAAAGCCATATTCCACCACTAAAACCATGCACTTCAATACGATAAGAATGCGAAAAACCCAGCCTCTTAACAATCCTATCAGCAACAACCCCACTAATGTGCGATTCAAAAAACGCTACCATTGAAGGTCGATGCTCACGAACCATAGGGCAAAAAATACAACGAAAATCATCACTAGCGGCGCCCTAGCAATTCCAAAACACAAAATCTGTCATCATTAGAAAAAAATATAAAATAAAATAAAATACCCTTACTGGTTGGTATCTATAGCTGCCCCAATCAATTTAACCGGTTCTCCTGGCGATTCAACAGTCTGCTCCCCAGTTGTCATCTCTAGCAAAGGCTCCAACGTTGACCTAGCCTCACCGACCAGCCCCTCACCCGACTCTTTTAGGGAAATATCGTATTCGACACATTCTACGCCCATTCAGCCAAGGCTGGCCGCGTAGGTGATCGAATTTTATAAGGCTTTTTGACCTTAAACCCCTGCCTATTTTCCTTTTGAAGCTTACCAAATGTGGTACAAGGTTTACTTACTTTGCTTCCATTCCCACTTGTATCTCCATCCCCTTGCTCTCTAATCAAAACCGCAGCATGATTCCTTTTTTGTTGCTTGCTCACCTGATGAGGAATCACCTTCACCTCATGCCCCTCAACCCTAAGGACAGCCTCAATGGTACTAATATTATTCTTTGGAGCCTTCGACTTCTTATCAGGGTTCGATGCCATATAGGCAGCATTACCAGTGACCTGACGAGTTTAGGACTCAACTGAGGTCTTCTTAGACAAAGACACTGCTGGCCGTGGCACCACCAAACTTGGCACATTAGGCTCAAACCTAGACAAACTTGGCACGCTGGGCTCGGGTCTAGACGAGCTTGATCTAATATTTAGGCCATCGCCTTCATTGTTCCCTTCTAAGACACCAAACCGAGATCTTTCACTACTCTCTTTGCCCTTACCAACATCCCTCACACCTCGATTATTCCCAGCCAACCTCCTACGCCTCTGAACCACCACCAGCCACGGGGCATATAAATTTGCCCCCTGAACACCATCCGTGTGAGTTCGATTAGAATTTTTATCCTCAATCCCTTTATCCACAGAAACGAAAACTTGCATCGGTGTAACCACACATGACTCCTTAGAATGACCATACACTTCACATGCAAAACAAATATTATAAAACCCTTCATATTCTAATTTCTGAATAAAACCATCAATACCAATACAAGAAGTAAGAGGTTTATTAAGATCGACCATAATAGCCAAGCGTGCAAACTTGGCCCTTTCTCCGGCTGTAGTATTGTAATCCACCCTTACAACACGACCAACCACCAACCACCTGAGAAATCACACGAAACAAAGCCTTCATATAATAACTATATGGGAGTCCTGGCATACGAACCCAAACAATTACATGCGAAGGGTATTTTTTTGACGTGGAGAATAATCTACTCCATGGTTGAACCGTTAGGTAACTACCATAGATTGTTCAAGGGCCCTCAGTCAGCGCCTTCACATAGTCCCTCTCCTCAAATTTAACAAAAAAATACTGGTTCTCAAGGTCCACGATTTGAATATCACATATCGATTTCTATAATGCCAAAACCCTCGTGCGTAAAGCACCATATCCAATTGTCCGACCTAGTATCCGAACAACAACAACTCTTTTCATACGATCCTCAATCTGCTCATAAACCCGATCCGATAATTTGACAGTAGGAAATGGCCCCGTCCGATTAATTACATAGTTCGATTCTGCGATAATAACATCATCCTCATCCTTGTTGAACAGTTTCCCAGACCCACCTTCCTGTGAACCAGCTTTGGCCGTCACACTAGCGTAGAACGCCTTACCCTTATCGTTCCCTCCAACAGCAGTGCTACCTTCCCCTCCGGCCATACTCCGACTATCGAGTTGGGTTAGCCCTTCTATACCTACCGTATTAACCCCTTTAACAGGGTCATCAGCATCCATGTCAACCACTTCTACGTCGCTACGTATCTCAGACCCGTAAAGCTGATCCAAAGGCCTATCAAAATCCTGCGAGTCCTCAATCACCCCTGACTCCACACAAACCATCCCCGAAGCAGCAGTGACCGGTTCTCATAATTTTCCTTATAGAGTTTCACGTTAGGGTTTCCACCACTCATGGAGAGAGTTTTTAATCGTGAATCAGGTAAAATTTATTTGATATTTTTTTAGTTGGTTGGTTGAGTTCTTGTTTAAATTTAACTGTAAATATTTATAAGCTTTTTATGACATATATGGTGTATATATATTTCTTCATATTTTTATATGTAATGTACATTTATCTATGCAAAGTTTGAGAGAATCGACTCAAACTTAAAAAATAATTTATTAGTTTTAAAAAATTTGAGTTATTTGAGTTTCATTTTATAGTTCGACTTTATTTGAATTTTGCTTTTAATTTTTGGTGAAAACATGGGTGTACTAACAATGACATGAAACAGTTTCCGGTTTTGACAGGTATTAGAAAACAATGGGTTATGATTATCTAGAAACGATGATATTACACGAAAATGTGTGATTCTTGGTCTTAAAAGTAGACTTTTGATCAACCTAACTTTTAAGAAACATTTAAAAGAATTGTCTGTTTCATGCTTATTGGATCATAATTTAATTTTAACAATAAGAATAGAATTCAACGACCAGTTTTAATAGAAAAGAGTATTTATTTTAAGAAATTAAATTTGAGTAGTTTTGTCTGTAATGTGTATATTCTTTCTCAAAGGATTTATAAAAAAATATTAACAGACACTATATTGTAATTATTTTAAAACTATTCAAAAAAAAATTTTAAAAACTAACCGAATCCAGGGGCCGAGCTAGAAAATTAAGTTTGAGGTGTCCAAATTTTAAAAAAAAATAATGAAGCATTTTTAAATAAGTACGAACAAATAATGAGGGTCAATTTACTTTTAAGGGATGTCAACTTTATTTTTAATATTATTTTATCTTAAATTTATAAGTAAAACCTTTTTTGGTGCCAAGGTGGCTCCGCCGATGACCGAACCGAACAAAGTTATGTCCATTAAATTAAGTTGATTTCGTATTTAGGAGTTGGTTAGGTCAGTTTTCTCATGTTATAGTCGGTTAAATTTATTTGGTTAAGAAAATCAATCAAGAACCTAATAAGTGTTTCCAGTAAAAAAGACAGATAATATTCATCTTAAAAAAATAAATTCAATCGTTTTATCCGTAAAATGTATGCTTTGTCAAAATATTAAGAATATGTAATTCTTGATTTAAACCAATTTCGAGTTAAATCTTAGACAAACCCTTTCCCTTCATTTTATCAGAAACACACAAAATCTTATAAAGATAGCTTCTTCGATAATTATAGCATGAAAAGGGATAGGAATAAGAATAGAATAAGAGGTATAAATTATAAAGTTTAGAAAATAGTAGGTAGTATTTTGGTATATTCTTAATAATATTCCTCGGAAGCCAAGGGAGAAGAAATGACGGTGAAAAGCCTGCTAGAACTCTAGAAGGCATGAGGAGGCAAATAAAATGGTCTTTCCACCGTTACCAAAAGAAGCCCCCATTATTCCATTGTTGCATTTTCAGTCCTTCCAAAGGTTCAACATTTTATATATTTTAAGAAAAAAATATTTCATGCAGTAGCAGATGAATATAGTAACGGTTTGCATTCCTATTTTTAGAAATTTAATTTAATTTAACGTTGATTTATTTTTTAAAATTTTAATTTAATGTAAAAAAATTGCATACCTATTTTAAAAAATTATTTTAATCTCTATTTATAAATTTTTTAGATTCCCACTGATTCAAAGCATTGAGATATTGGAATTTTTTTCATAAACGGGTCTAATGTAGATTTAAGGGTTTTATTTTAAGTTTAGAAATTTAAAATTTAAGGTTAACAATTAGAATTTAGGTTTTAGAGTTGATAAATTTGAATTTTAGCTATTTAAATAAAATTATACATGCTTGCAGAGTATTTTTCATTATAGTACATGGAATAACGGTTCATACTTTAAATAAATTAAAAATACTAAAAATGCTTAAAAAATGGTCATTTTTAATAAATTTTATTGAACTATTTTTTGTTCATGTTCAAACCCTTTGAATGATCATGGTGAAAATGAGATGTTATTTATAAAAGACTTGATTCGAGCAAATTATCTATAAAATATGTGTGCCTTATCAAACAGTTAAGAAAAAAATGAAAATATATTACAATGAAACCACACAAGATTTAAAAATAATTCAAAAAATTTGAGTCTGATTAAAATATTCATAAAATATAGTAAAAGGTTATTAAAAGCTTTAATAATTCAAAAGAAACCTAGTTAAAATTTCTATAAAAAAAATTAAAACATATAATACTATTTTCCCCAAACTTTGATAAATCAAGACTTTTTTATTTGAATATATATATATTTCATTTCTTATTTCTTCGAATTAAAATAGTTTTACGTATAATTTTATTTGTACTATACAAAAATATTAAATAAATTCTTATTTTTAATTATTTTAAAACGCATGGTAATTTATAAATTACTTATTTTTAAATTATTTATAATAAAATTTTACTAATATGTAATCTTATCCATCAATCGTATATGGATTCGTTTGGGTGCGTCATGTTATGGTACAGCTATAGTGCACACCAAACGAAATATTATAAAACACGAAACTTAAAATATTATCCATCAACCTAAAATATTATACATTTTGATAACATTTTAAGTTGTTGGTCTCACGATAAGTATCGATACTTACTGAAAACCTAAAATATTATCAGAATTTATAAGTATCGATACTCGGAGTTAAATTTCGATACTTAACCACCAACTTAAAATATTATCGAAAAATATAATATTTTAAATTTTATATTTTATAATATTTTTTTATTGATGTTGCACCGTAACCGCACCGCAACCGTGCCGTAGACTCGCCTAATTTAAAAAAAAAATCAAAATCTGCGACGTGCCGCCGCCTACAGGGCTACGGCCACGTGTAAGAAATTTTCACCCCAATTCGGTCCTGTATTTTTCCTACAAAAGCAGCCGTCACCATTCGCCATCCACCACTGACTCCTTGTTCTCTTCTTTTCTCTTCTCCACAACTCAGATTCTATTACTTCTCCTTCTCACCCTTAAGCGCTTCCTGGATTCTTCGGTATGGCGATTTCTCTCTCTCTATATATATATATATAATGATTTTCATCTTGAGTTTCTGTTGATCTCTTCGTATCTCACCTAGATCTCGTGATTTTGATTTTGTTTTTTTTAAATCGGTGCAGATATTGTGTAAGGAGCAGTAAAAGGGAAAAAATGGCGAATATAGACATCGATGGGATCTTGAAGGAGCTTCCCAGCGATGGCAGTATCCCCAAAACCAAGATCGTTTGTACTCTGGGTCCGGCTTCGCGGTCCGTACCCATGGTAGAGAAGCTGTTGAGGGCCGGGATGAATGTTGCTCGATTCAATTTCTCTCATGGCAGCCATGAGTATCATCAAGAGACTTTGGACAATCTCCGGTCCGCTATGCACAATACCGGCATCCTCTGCGCCGTCATGCTCGACACCAAGGTCTGTTTTCCTACTAATCTTATTCCTTGTTTTCTATACATTCGGACTCAGGTGCGAGTGTCCGATATTGGTATATAGAAGGCTTTGGAGGATCTTATTCGAAAAATGAAGAATAGGAGCAACTGAGCATTAGTAGAGTAACTCAACATGCAGGGAGGGACACAATTTAACCGTAAGGTAGTGCGAAATTACAAAATTTTAGTGGGTGCGAATTTAGATCATCCATAGAAAATACATAAATTATACGGGAGTTTGAAATTTTTTGGGTGCTACTGCCTCTCCAGCACACCTCGGTCCATTCTTTCAATATGCTCACTTGAAATAAACATAGCATGGGAACATAGCATGGGAAAATATTTCCACAAGTGGGCTTAATTTAGGTTTTAGAGTTTTAGTTTAAGTTTTAGGGTTAGTGTTTAGATTTTATATGTGAAGTTTAAATAGGCTTGTTTATGTGATTTTTTTTACATTGTAGTGCATCAAATATTTATTCTAATAGTATTGGTATCATTTTACTCGGCTCGGTGTTAGATATGGATACGTGTTTGACAATGATATGTGCAATTTTTCTTTGTTTTTCTCATGTACTTGGAAGGTCGTTGAAGGATCATATGTGAAAAATGAAGAGTCGACAACATAACATTATCCTAACATGTCAATATGGGTCCTAGGAATGTGTAATATGTTTTCTCAGTTCTTCTAGCGCGTGTTTTTTATTTCCTCTTCATAGTTGTTTGATTGTGCTTTGCTGTTGCAGGGACCTGAGATTCGAACTGGATTTCTGAAGGACGGAAAAGCTGTTCAACTGAAGGAAGGCCAGGAAATTACTGTAACAACTGATTATGATATAAAGGGAGATGAGAAGATGATCTCCATGAGCTACAAAAAGTTGGCTGTTGATCTGAAGCCTGGGAATACCATTTTGTGTGCAGATGGTACAATCACGCTTTCGGTGTTATCTTGTGATCCTGCTGCCGGGACCGTGAGGTGCCGATGCGAAAACACCGCGATGATCGGTGAGAGGAAAAATGTCAACCTTCCTGGTGTCGTGGTGGATCTTCCCACTCTCACTGAGAAGGATATAGAAGACATCTTGGGATGGGGAGTTCCAAACAGTATTGATATGATTGCTCTTTCCTTTGTACGTAAAGGGTCGGATCTTGTTAATGTACGTAAGGTCCTCGGTTCCCATGCCAAGAAGATTCAACTTATGTCGAAGGTGTGTTAATCTGTTTCAACTTTTGGTTACAATTGAAAATGAGAAATTCTGTGTGGTTTCTTTATGCAAGTTGATTGTTAATTGTGTGAGGTTTCCTTGTGGCTGTGATTCTTTTAGGTTGAGAACCAGGAGGGTGTTATCAACTTCGATGAGATCTTACGTGAGACCGATGCGTTTATGGTTGCCCGTGGTGATCTCGGAATGGAAATTCCAGTTGAAAAGATCTTCCTAGCACAAAAGATGATGATATACAAGTGTAATCTTGCAGGCAAGCCTGTTGTTACTGCCACTCAAATGCTCGAGTCCATGATAAAGTCTCCCAGACCCACCCGTGCCGAAGCAACCGATGTTGCCAATGCTGTCCTGGATGGTACCGATTGTGTCATGCTCAGTGGTGAGAGTGCTGCGGGAGCATATCCAGAGCTGGCTGTGAAGATCATGGCTCGAATTTGTATCGAGGCAGAATCCTCCCTTGACTATGGAGCAGTCTTTAAAGAGATGATTCGATCAACTCCACTTCCAATGAGTCCATTGGAAAGTCTTGCATCCTCAGCTGTACGAACAGCTAACAAGGCTAAAGCTAAACTCATTGTTGTTTTAACCCGTGGTGGAACGACAGCCAAGTTGGTCGCCAAGTACAGACCATCTGTTCCTATCCTGTCTGTGGTCGTCCCGGTTTTGACTACCGATTCATTTGATTGGACCTGCAGCGACGAAAGTCCGGCAAGACACAGTCTGATATACAGGGGCTTGGTTCCCATACTCGCAGAAGGCTCAGCCAAAGCAACAGATGCCGAATCTACTGAGGTTATCTTGGAAGCTGCATTGAAGTCAGCCACGGAGAAGGGCTTGTGCAATCCCAGTGATGCCGTTGTTGTGCTTCACCGTATCGGTGCTGCTTCGGTTATTAAGATCTGCTTAGTAAAGTGATGATGTAGAGAGCATTTAGCATCCTGATCCATGGAAGGACATCAAAAAGCTGACTTTTTTTATAGTGCATTTCGCTATCCTATTATTGTTATTACAGCAAAACACTATGGTGGTTCCAACTTTGAGCACAGTATTCTGCTGAAACCCTGTTTTGTCTCAGCTTCTGATAAATTGCTAGATAATATTTATGGTGGATTTCTTGTTCCGATGTTCTTTAGTGTTTTTTTTTTCTCTCAGTTTTTCAGAGTTTTATCATGAGTAATCGAAATTGACTTTGTTGTAATTTTGGTAGGTGAGTCTTCTAATAGAATCTTTTACATATACAAAGTTTTGAGACTGATTTAAGCAATATCAATATGCTTACTACTTGAATTAATCTTATTGATTCTTTTAGTGTTTTTTAATATCGGTATTTAATCAATAAATCGATTAATCTGAGACACTATGTATTCAAAAAAATATATGTAATATTAACTAATATCCTTCTTTGCCGCCTACAACTTTACTTTTCTTCCTTTGGTTGGTGGTCGATCATCGGGTCTATTATTTTTCTTGTATTTTTATATTTTAATAAAAATTTATGTTTTTGTGGCACGCGTTTCTTCTGTTTTGTGACACGTTTTTTTTTTGTGGTTCGTTTCATCTATTCTTGTGGCATGATTTCAGCATACCTTAGCGGTCGATTGATGTTGTACAAAGATCTTTACGGCGTTAATCTCTGATTATAGTTCTTTCGGTGGTCTTAGAACGATAGATCTCCACTCGGTTGATGGTTGTTTGCCGATGTAATCAGACCTGAGTAGCGGAGCAATCTGCTTGATAACTTGGTTCGCTCATCACTCTTTTTTTATCCCGTAAAGTATCTCGTTTTGATAGAGACAATAAAATTTAGGAAGGTTTCCGAATTTTGGTATGCAAATCTCGATAAAAATACATATTTTTCTTTGCTCCATTATAAAATACTTTTAGTGGACTTGTCTCTTTTTTTCTCTTTATGATGCATTATATTGTATTAACTTTTATGGTGATAAATAAAATTCATGTCAGTGTTTAAAAAATATATTTGTAATATTATTTTTTTAAAATATATTTACTTATTAAGTTCTACTAAACAACAGTATTTAAAATTTAATATTTTTTATTTGGTCTAATTTAATACAATTTTAGAAACACAGTTTTTCGAGAGTAGGGGTGTAAATGAGCTGAGTTGAGCTCGACTCAACTCCTTAAAAATTCGAGTCGAGTTTGAACTTGAATAGTTCCTAACGAGCCTGAATAATTTGAGCTCGTCTTGGCTCGTTAAAAACTCGAGTCGAGTTTAAATTTGAATTGAATATTGACCGAGCTTTGACCAAATCAGACTTGAGTAGTTTAGATTTGTCTCATCTCATTTATAGTCCAAGTTGAGAGAGAAAAAACTCAACCGATTCCCGGCATCATCAACTTAACAAAGATGATAACAAACCCATTAAAAAAATCATAAATGTTTGGTTATATATTAGTTTTACATATTTTTACCAGATCCTTGATTATTACAAATATGTGCATACAATTACCAATAATCACACTATTTTATTCTAGCATAGTTTAAATCAGATTTTGTTTTATAACTCTTAAAAGAGACATATGGGAATTTAGAGGTTAAACTATATAGCTATACCAATGGCAATGCTTATGGAATTAGCCTCTTTTATCACTGCAACCAGTAGGAGAAGCATGCTCACAAATGGTATTGGACTGAGTCCTCCAGTCCCATGGGGTATGTTGTATTTTTGGCTGCTTTTATCGAATATACACGAGCGGAGTTAGAAATTTTAAGTTCATAGATAAAAATATAAAAATTTGAGATTAAAACAAATTAAAAAAGCTTAAATTAAATTATTGATATTTAAGAAGGGACTAAAACCACAATTATTTTAGTTAAAGGGACCAGAGCTCTACCTGCTTGATTTTGCTACAAGAATTGTTTTTTCTACTTTACCTATTTAAAGGGGGCAACTGCAAGAGCTCTATCTGTAATTCTTTTTTACTTCGCCACGTGTTCGATTTTTTGTCTCTTAGGGGGAGAAATGCACCCCGCTGAATGGGGTTTCCACTTTCCATGTAGGAAATAGCTGAAAGACAACTTCTAACAACTGATACATGGGAAAAGTAAAGGTCTATACTCGTAAACATGACTCGATATTCGGGTGAGTGTCATGTACGAGTAATCTTTCTCGACCTCTCAGTGTCGGCCTAGAGCCTTAACTTACAATGTTTGCTTCCTGTGCAGTATGATTTAGAGAGCTGATCAAAACGAATTGTATGCTCAATATGCAAGGTGGTTGGAATGGTTAGAATATTTCTTCCTGTTGCATATCTGTTTTATAAAATATGAATGCTATTGCAGGCTTCACTACTTCTTGGTTGCGACATAAGGTAATTACAAGTACGAATCTTCGAAAGCACTTCGACAGCATCAATAGTTATCGGTTTTTATAGCTTCATGTTATGGTCTGCAGTAGATTTATATGGTGTTCAAGCTAAGAAGGCTGTGATGAAAGGTGATGCAGAGGTAAAAAAAACCTGTATAAACCATTTTATTTAACTATAGGACAATACATCATACTTGCTCGGATGCCATCACCCTTTACCTTTTCTCGGCACCTTTCTAACAGATTTGGGCGGCGGCGGCACTTTCCGGCTATGGAACAACTATTGTCCTACTCGATACGGGTTCCGTTTGCTATTCCTTAACCGCACTCCGGAAGGATATCGGATTCGACTTCAAGACTTTTGTTGAAGCAAGGGACCCTTGGAAGGTACTCAAACTGTAGCTACAAGCTTCCATTGATCTGCTCTTTTGATATCTACTGCATGCTTTAGTGATACTAATGCACACACAATAACACACACATATATATGTATATATCTGAAAGCAATGTTGAATCTGTTGGAAAAATGTGAAGAAACTGGTAATTTTGAGCCATATTTTGAATGAGTAAAGGTGGAGATTCCAACAATAATTTATTGGATCTAATTTTACTCCATGAGACGTTTACAACAATATCTCATTTGTTCAAAACAGTTGAGTAATGAATGAGAAATTGATGCTCAAAGTAGGATAATTGTGAATTGAATAAGGGAGTGAAAACCCCCTATCTCACGTTGAGTAATGAATGAGAAAATTTTATTGTTTTACTATGTAAATTTTACAAAGTATTTTTCGGTGGTAGGTAAAGGCAAGGGTCAGTTCATGATCTCCACAGTAGTGCAACTGTGGTTGATCATCTGTTGTTGTATCTTAGGAGACAGACGACCAACGAGCTCGAGCACCATAGGAGTGACCGAAAATTTGTCTTAGGGAAACTGGTTCGTGCATGCCTCAGCACATTTCCTTTTGATTTTTGTTTCTTTTCGGTTTAGTTTAATCGAATCTGTTACATTCTTTTAAACTATTGTAATTTCTTTTATTTACATTAGTTTATAATATTTATTTCACTTTCGGATTAACTTTTTCTAACAGAATCCTCATCCATGCAAAATGTATGTGTTGATTCCAGTTTCTTGAAAGACCATTTCTCCTATTGTATTAATCTGATGTTAAAACATGTCTCTTTGCAAATTTAGAAACTTATCTTCAATAATGAAACCCCAGGAATTGGTCAAATTGTGCAAAGGACAAAAGCAGAGGAGGCAGGAATTTGGATTCTCTCTTTTATTTTATTACTATTATTTGTGGGATTATTCTTTTGGGGTTTGGATCATTCATGCTTATTAGTAATTTAGAGGTGGCGAGCATGTCATTCGATTCAATTTTGGTTTGAATCATTTTAGTTTGGTTTATTTTGAGTCTGATTATATTCGGTTTAAATTCTGTTCGGGTCTGGTTCGATTTTAATTCAGATTTACAGTGATTTCGGTTCGAGTGTCGGGTTGACTTTCGGGTTGGTTGTTTTTGGGTCGGGTCAATATCGGGTTAATAGGAGATCGATCTGGTTTAGTCAGGTTTTCATGCCGAGTTAGATTTTTCCACCCTATATATGACTTTATATAACCTGTATATTTAGTTTTTTAGTGTGGTGTGCGACAATTCACGTCTCATTTTTTATTTATTTATTTTAATATTTTTTATTTCGGGTTGCCTTCAGTTCGGGTTACTTTTCGGTTCGGGTCCATTCAATTCAATTGGGTTACTTTTCGGTTCGGGTCCATTCAATTCGATTGAAAATCGATTCAGGTCTATTTTCGGTTCAACTGAAATTCGATTCAATTTATTTCAAGTTTCAAATCAATTAAGGTCATCGTGTTCGGGTCGATTTTGAATCTCGATTCAGTTCTGGATTTTGAATCAAATTTGCCAGATCTAATTAGTATAAAAACGATTAATTGTCGCCTGTACTGTTTTGATGGCTTAAACCGTTGCTTAAAAGTCACTTTTCTTAGATAGTCTTCAACAACTGTGATGAGAAAAAAAAATACATTGAGGATTGGAATTTTTTTAGGATAAAATACGCCTAAGGTCACTCAATTATGTGTTTGATAATAAACGACTCATTTTTCTCTAAAAGTTACAAAAAAGTCATTGATTCTTAAAAATGTTAGATGATGACATGGTATAATAACAGTTTTAGTCCCAAAATTTATAGATTTTAATACTTGATCCTGATTCGAAATAATTCAATAAATTTAACCCTCTATATTTAAAATTTCTATCAATTTAATCTTTATTTTTCTCTTACATATGTTATGTTACTTTTCTGCCATTATAACAATTTTTGTTAAAAAAAAGTCATTATAACTCATCATGTTGATATAGATTTTTTTTGTTTATGTGTGTTAGAGGGGTGTTTTTAAGAAAATAATACAACTTTATATTTTAATAGTAAACTGTTTGAATTAACTAATGACATTATAAAAGTAGATGCTAAAATCTAAATCGTGTGAAGTTTAAGTGATTAGTGAAGGATCAAATTCCAAATTTGTATATAGTAGTAGGGCTGGAATCCCAAATTTGAATATAGTATAGGGACCAAAAGCATAATTAACCTTTTGTCGACTTTAATATTTTCGCTGATTGGGTTGCTGGCATAACAGAAATGTATTCTTCTGCATGTAGTGTTTCTGGTGTCACAACAGCCATGACATGCAGATAAAAGAACTTGGGATTATTCCAAAGAGAAAAAACTCACTTCTCCTCCTTATATTTTAAACACCAAGGCATATCCATGATATACTTTTCTGAATATTCTAATATTGTTATATATATATACACGTATATATGTAGCCAGAACGAAATAGCATCTTCAAGAATCAAAGACTTGTAACGTGACAATGGCTCCCAGAACACACGTTGAATCCGAAAACCGGGACCGGGACCGGGACTTAACGGAAGGAGAAGAGAAGAAGGAAGGAGAGGCAGCTGATAAAGCATTTTCATTTTATATGCTTTTGAGCTATGCAGATACACTGGACTGGACTGGACTCTGATGGCATTAGGGACCTTGGGGTCTATAGTCCATGGCATGGCTCAACCTGTTGGGTACCTTTTGCTAGGGAAAGCTCTCAATGCATTTGGGGATAACATTGATGACGTCGATGGCATGGTTAAAGCACTCAAGAAGGTAACCATAAGTTGCACCGGGTTAAATATTCGATCGATTCGTGTGTATTCGGGATTTACGGTCTCTTTGTCTCGTTTGCTTGTTGTGCAGGTTATTCCTTTTGTATGGTACATGGCTTTTGCTACATTCCCTGCCGGTATACTAGGTGCTTTAACTAGCTTATATGACACTTAACGGTTAACGTTTGTGTATTCGGTTATATGACGGTTTTGTGTTTTGCAGAGATCGGATGCTGGATGTATGCGAGCGAAAGACAAATGGCTCGGCTACAGTCAGCATTCCTGAGAGCAATGCTCGGCCAGGAGATCGGAGCGTTTGATACGGATATAACGAGTGGGAAAATCATTAGTGGGATGAGTTATCACATGAGTATCATACAAGATGCAATAGGGGAGAAGGTACATTAACCATGAATCGGTTCAATTCGTCTCGCTTTTTCGAAATGTTGACATACTGCTAACATGACTTATGGTTCCCAGCTAGGCCATTTTCTTGCAAGCTTTGCAACATTCTTTTCCGGAATACTTATTGCTGCTATATGCTGTTGGGAAGTGTCCCTGCTAACCTTCGTGGTCGCTCCGACGATTCTCGTGATCGGAGCTACCTACACCAAAAAACTGAATGCTATTTCGGCTGCTAAGGTGCTCTATATATCAGAAGCTACATCCATGGTTGAACAGGTACAACATAAGTAACATTTCGTATCTTTAATTTCCAAGATGATAAGTTCATATGAGTGTATAAGTTTCCTCGGTTATGAACATCCGAGGTTTACCGTGTTGCAGACCGTCTCTCAAATCAAAACGGTATATGCATTCGTCAGAGAGAGTTCTGCGATTAAATCGTTCTCGGAGTGCTTGGACAAACTGTTCTCATTAAGCAAAGGAGAAGCACTGATAAAAGGTGTAGGAACTGTCATGTTCCAAACTGTGACCTTTTGTGCTTGGGCACTGATCATATGTATTGGAGCCGTTGCCGTCACTTCCCGGAAAGCGAAAGGAGGCGATGTTATTGCTGCGGTGATGAGCATTCTCTTCGGATCCGTGTAAGAAAAGACTACTTCCTTGAACTGAATAAAATAATTCGAACGAGTCTCGACATGTATGTAATACCGGATGTCGGATTGTTTTAACTTTCAGATCACTTACTTTTGCTGCACCGGACATACAAATATTCAATCAAGCAAAGGCTGCAGGGTATGAGGTTTTCAAGATGATCCAAAGAAAGCCAACCATAAGTTATGATTCAAAAGGAAAGGAAGTCAAGAAGATTAGAGGTGACATAGATATACGTGATGTATACTTTGCTTACCCTTCTCGGCCGGAAAAGTCGATCCTTCGAGGATTTTCATTGTTGATTCCAGCAGGAAAGACTGTTGCATTAGTCGGTAGCAGTGGTTGCGGAAAGAGTACCGTTATCGCATTGGTACAGAGGTTCTATGATCCCCACAAAGGTTTATCAGCTTCTTCCCAGTGTTTACGTGTGTTACAAGTTGAACTGATTTTGATATTAACATGAAAACAAAATGTACTGTATAATTCAGGGGAGATTCTCATTGACAATCAGAATATCATGGATCTGGATTTGAAGTTCCTTAGGAAGAATATCGGAGCGGTATCCCAAGAACCATCACTCTTTTCTGGTACCATCGAAGATAATATCAAAGTCGGAAACATTGATGCAAGTGATCAACAGATCCGGGATGCAGCAACGATGGCGAATGCACATACTTTTGTCTCCCAACTTCCGAATCAGTACTTAACGGAGGTCATCCACCTAGTCTCCGATCACTTATTTGCAAATCTTGTTAAGTTTCCGCCATGCCATGTGTGAATCAGCCAATAAATGATCGTTTGAATTTGCAATGGAATGCAGGTAGGCCAAAGAGGAGTGCAGCTATCAGGAGGGCAGAAACAAAGAATTGCCATAGCAAGAGCTGTTCTAAAGAATCCTCCAATTCTTTTACTCGATGAGGCAACCAGTGCACTCAATACGGAGTCGGAGAAACTGGTTCAAGAAGCTCTGGAGAAGGCTATGCAAGGCAGGACCGTTATCCTGATTGCACATCGGATGTCGACCATTGTCAATGCCATATAATTGCAGTTGTGGAGAATGGACAAGTTACAGAAACAGGAACTCACTCCAGCTTGTTAGCATCAAGCAATTTCTACAACAATCTGTTCAGTATTCAGAACATCGGGCAAATTCGCGAGTCTAGGTAGGTTCGAACAAATTTCTCACAAACACCTAAGGTAAATTAATGTATAATTCTAGCTTGCTTGGAATGTGGAAAAATGGCAGGGCCACTGAAATTACTGAAGAATCTGTTATTACGGATAAACAGTTTTCACCTCTAGACATTGAGCAAAAGGAGGAAACAAGAGAACTCGATCGACATCATACCGAATCTTCCGAGCAAGCTGAACAGCAAAGGATGAAAAACACACATACGTTTTTCAGAATTTGGTTTGGCTTAAGAAAACACGAGTTTGCGAAAATTGCAATTGGTTCTATAGCTGCAGCATTTGCTGGTGTTTCAAAGCCTTTTTTCGGATTCTTCATCATTACTGTGGGAGTTGGATACTACGAGAAAGATGCAAAGCAGCTAGTCGGAAAGTATTCGATTATCTTTGCGGTTATAGGATTGCTTGCATGATTCCTGCACACCCTGCAGCATTACTTCTATGGAGTAGTTGGAGAAACGTCAATGGAAAACCTAAGGAAAGCTCTATATTCTGGTAGTAATCTATCCCATAGGAATATGTCATTCCGAATCGAAACCTTATCTCAGGCTGCACGTACTTAACACATGCTGCATTAAACTATTTCAGGTGTACTACGAAATGAAGTTGCTTGGTTTGAGAAACCAGAGAACAGAGTTGGCTCACTTACATCAAGGATCATCAATGATACCTCAATCGTCAAAACCATAATCTCCGATCGGATGTCCGTTATCGTCCAGTGTATTTCTTCAATACTAATTGCAACGGTTGTTAGCATGGTTGTTAACTGGAGAATGGGACTGGTAGCATGGGCAGTGATGCCTTGCCACTTCATCGGTGGACTCATTCAAGCCAAGTCTGCCAAAGGATTCGCAGGCGACTCAGCTGCTATACACCGCGAAGTCGTTGCCCTCGCGTCCGAATCCGCAGCCAACATACGAACGATCGCATCGTTTTGCCACGAAGAACACGTACTAAGGAAAGCCAGAATCACCCTGGAAAGGCCAATGAAAAGGAGCAGGAAAGAAAGTATCAAATATGGCATCATTCAAGGATTCTCCCTTTGTTTATGGAACATTGCTCATGCTGTTGCTTTATGGTATACAACAATCTTGGTCGATCGTCGACAAGCGAGTTTCGAAAACGGCATCAGATCATACCAGATTTTCTCCCTCACGGTACCATCAATCACTGAACTATGGACATTGATCCCTTCAGTCATTTCAGCAATCAATGTCCTAACACCAGCATTCGAAACACTCGACTGGAAAACCGAAATCGAACCTGAAAAACCTGAAGATTCACAACT